>JAHZMZ010002732.1:0-19741 GCA_027743805.1 Lepidocyrtoides sp. E14 | reverse complement strand
TATATGCATGGACAAGGATTTGGTAGTGATATGAAATGAACAATAGATTTATAAATAATAGAAGATACACGAAATTCTATACTTGCACTCTATCCTTCTTATTGCATATGGGTGGAACAATGTGTATGCAAATATGAGAAAAGTTATATCCATTTATCCCAGAAGAATGAAGAAGTCGACTTTACTTGGCAATTGAGTCTCCCCAAAACTGCTGCTCCCCTCTACTTTAAATTATAATATGATACGATATAGTATGTGCTATTCGTTGCATATTCTGTTGAAGTAAAGTATTAAAGCATTTTCTTCCCGGTTGCCCTCGTTCTTTTTGAAAAGGTCGATTCAGTGAAATGAAATGTGCAGTAACTATTATTATTATTATTATATAGAATATTCCAGATGGTACGATCGGCGGACAAAGCATTTTGCACAAAATCTTTACGGCACCACTGGAATATAATGGGCAGTAGTGGTGGCAGTAAATGCTTTATAGCAAAAGAAAATTTTCAACAAAGTATGCAATAGGCTGTGTTTGCAGAGTAATGGGGAAAGTGAAATATTACTTGCACTTTGCATCACCAACCTATTTCACCATCACCTTCTCTTTTACCAGCAGCAGCATCATCTCGGCCATCACTAAGAGGAAGAAAAATATCTTATGCGCTCAATGGAGCATCCCAGCTAGTAATAATATTGAATGAGAATCATTCACGCGCAGGAAATTATGTGAAGGGTTAGTGCACCTGATTGTGTTTGTTAAACTATTCGAAGTGTACGGTGGTGGGTTTTGTGTGCATACGATATAGTAAACCGGTAGACCACATGTCCGTAGATACATTTTATGCTATCAAAGTTTTAATGAAAAACTATCCCATACAGCATACACTCCACTAATATTTTACATCTATAGTCTAGTTGCTGCTGGGGCTTCTACTTATATGCTCTCCACTTTCTTTCCCACACACACACAATATCCTGAGAACGATTTTCAATAAGAATGACTTATATTGTATTGCATCAAGTAGGTATATTGTAAAGTCAAGCAAGAAGAAAAGTACGTTTTTCTTTCAAATGAAATACATTTGTGTATGTGAGTGTATGTTAAGCGTACATATTATATGGTTGTTTCAGCACATGGGCACATGTCCATACATCAAGAAAAGAAAGGAAATAATGTTGAACACAGTAGAGCTTTGATTTGGGTTTCGCCTAAAAAAATCTCAATCGTCTTGGTGGATTTTTTTAAAGAAAAAAGAGTTGAAAAAAAACTGTTAAGATGAAAGGAGTTTTTTTTCTATGCTCATATGTTTAACAGCTTTACTCTACTTTCTTTTTGCACTAGAATGTACAATAATGCGAGTGTGTGTGTGTGTAATGTTGATATGTATTCTGGTTGTTGACTATTTCGCTTCAATTTTATGAGGGTTCATCTGTTATCGGAAGAACGACTTTTTTCGTCATCACGGACAATAACCGACAGCCATTATTGGGAGAACGGCTCGTAGAAAGGTTTTGCTGTCATTGGGTCAGTATCTATTATTCTCATCCAACGAAGCTGAAAAAACGCTCCAAGGTTTTCCCTATGTATATTCTCACGCTGTGTATTCTGATACATTTTTGTCCTTATTCATCTATGACTTTGGAGAGTGAAAGTTGCTTTTGACGTGTATCCTGCCATAAAGCAGTACAAAATGCAAAGCCCACGATTTCTATGTGACTTCCTGACTGAATGCATGTGTCGTAAAGGAATGTTTGAGGAAATAAGGAAAACGGCAGTCTTTTTCTCTCTATATCACAATGTATTAAATAAAAAATCGCTTTCTTTCTCTTTCTCTCTGCTGTCTGTCTGTTTTTCGCTTTTTTGGATTTTGCTGTGTGACTTGTTGTAGTTGTATAACAAAGAGTGAATGACTGAATGAATAAGAAAGCTTGTTCAGAAAGAGTGAACGTGTATGGACATGCTAAATTCTCTCTCTTTGAAATAACAGAATGTGTGTGTGTGTGTGTGTGTGCTTACGGTTCCCAGAATGCTCAACAAAAGTCGTAGTGTTGCTTCATTGAGAGAGAGAGGAAAGAATGGAGTTATACGGGCCATGTACTATATTCTCCAGTTGTCTAGAAAAATGAAAGATTAGAGAGGAGGAGGGGACGAGATATGAGAGGGGAAAAGTTTTGAGGAGGGTAAATATTGACCTCTTCAAGTCATCATTATCAACAAAAAAAACTTGACATCATAGGTAGAGTAGAGTAAGCGTGCATGCATGCATACACACACGAATAGGTATACAACTTTTGAGTGTTTATTTGAAAAGGCAACTACTTAAAAAACTTGGGACGCGCAAAAATACTTTTTAACAAAAAAATCCTGCTACATGGCGGTTTTTGTTACTTCCTACGCTTTCCTTTAAGTTTTTTTTTCCATTCGCGTCATGATGATGATGATGATCATGTGAAAAACCACAACTGTTTCAATACTTTTTTAGTCAATGAAATGCAAGAAATGAAATTTAATATTCAATAGAGGTTACCCCATGCCATGTAAGTCTTGGTATTCATGAGGAGTTCCATGTAAGAAGAAAAATATTTTGTTAAGAGAGTGAGAGTATAGGCAACTTTTGGTATAGAAGTAGAAACTGAAATATTTGTGGCATTCTGATGCTGTGAATATTTGTGACGTACCATTTCTGACTATAAATTTTACACCAACAATATTCCCTACTTCAGCTAGTCATGCATCACTGGTTAGCTCAAAAGTGTAATGACAGGTGAATACGTATAATGTACATATTATGTAGGTAAGGCTATCTCCCAGTTTTCGTACAAATAATGCATTTTAAATTAGATTACCACTCGCAAAAAAAGTCTCAGTTAGTAGTAGAGAAGTTTGTCGAATTGGATGTGGAAGAGGGAGGAGAACCGTTAAAGCTGTGTGTGGTGTTCACATAAGCGCAAAACGCATCACTAGACCCCCATTATTTGAAAACAGTTTTGGCAGCTGTATATGAACTGAATAAGAAGTTGGAATCTACTGACATGAAAGGTATAAATAAATAAATGAAGGATTGAGTTCGCACATTTACCGAAAAAGGTAACTCGACGGGATAGCAGCAGCTAGCAACAACAAAGGCCAACACATAATAAATTTCCATTTCCCTCATTCACAAAGTGGCTTTCATTTAGGTTACTACTATTTATACTTCATGTTTGACTTTCATGTTCCATTAACAATAAAAACAAGAGGGATACTTGCACAGACACGAAAGCGATTATATGAGATTCCATGTTGAAGTACCTTCTACAGACCCTTGCAGCCAGCAGCCTCAGTACTGACTACTACTGCTCTCCGTTCGATGTAGTTCCAACAAGTCTCATTTCAACTTATTGGATAATGCCTGTCTGGAAAGGAAACATAGATACTTACACAATAATATGACTGACCAACTAGAAAAAAGATGAGCTTTTCTCAACACACACACACGCAGGTCACCATCAAGCTAACCAGAAGTTGGGATCTGAAAACCAAGTCTAAATTGAAAACCAATGACTTAAGATAAATCTTATATGGATTCAACGGCCAAATGAAGTTAGTTGAGAAAATAATTAGAGAGTAAGGGAGAGCTGCTTACAACCGGGAATAAAGGAAACTTACCAGTTTAACCTCAACCAGCAACAACCAAACCTTTTTGCGTTTTTGTGTGTATAATTCCCCATAAATGACGGGCTTGTTCAGCCAACTCCATGCATGCGTACCCATATATCTATGTATGTACCTGCATAATGTATATGTTGGCCTTGTATGTTCACTTTGTGTGCTCTAATGCTAGTATTTAATATATTATTATCGAGGATATAGAAAAAGAACGAGGAGATGTTGTCGGAACTCTAAAAAAGGCACTGAGAAGTGTTCACATCCAACCACGCAGCCCAAGCACACAGTCAATGTTTCTTTTTTTCTCGTTTAAAAGAAGAAAAGGCAAAGGCGTTGCTCACAGTTTGCTTCAAGTCGAATATCAAAAGTGAAATGAATGGAAGGAGAAATGGCCATTGTACGAATACATGTTGTTAGCTCATGGCAATTTATTCACTACTGCGTATCTGAAAATCACCACTACAGCTCTCTACACTTTCTACTACCACGCTGTCTCTTATTCCCTTTCGAATTAAATTACCCAAAAAACCAAAGTGTAACAACGGTTCTCTCGAAAATTTCCCACTGTATAGTGAATGGACTTTCCGTTCATTTTGTAGTAGTCGGTCAATGATGTATCTGAAAGCAGAACATGTAATGGCATTCGCAATGTATCTATAATAGGAAAAAATGTGCCATTCAGCTAAGAGCATATTGCCAGTTTTTTTTTGCGAAATGAGCAAAATGATTTAGACTCGGTGTACTGAAAGAGAAAAGCCGGACAAGCCAAACTGGTTGGGTCTTTCCGATAATGACGATACATACATGCACACAAGCTATGTGCATGTAGAGGGCATGCATTTACAACAACCTATTTCCTATACATAAACGAATACTTCCCATTTGTTTTTTTTTCTCTTCTGGAAAATGTACATGCAGTCATGTAACCATCTTGATGAGCCTTTTGAGGAAAATGCTGTCTATCCCTGGCCTGCTCTAGATTCAAAGATACGCCAAATACCGAAAAAACTAAGAAACAAATAAATGGAAAACATGGAAAGGTCTATATTATTACGTATTTCTTTCTGTGTCTACTCTTACAGGGACGAATCCAACACCAATACCACACGATCTCCTATTACTGATACTGTGTTTTTACAACTAATAGCCGGTGTCCAAATTAGTTGTGGGTCTTTATAGATCCATATATATTCGGATTGGCGGGGTTGCTCATTTAAAATGAAAGCCTGGTCCGGAATTGGAAGAACTACACAGAAAGTCTTTTACTGATAGCTACCCCACCGCACATATTGTTCAACTGGTTTTTGGAGAATCATCAAATCAGCAATTTGCAGAACCAACTTTCTCTTATCTAGCCTCCATTCTCGTGCTCATTCATGATGATGATTTTGGGCTTTCACTCTGCCCATGGCCTTTATTCTCGGTTGAACCGTTTCCCCATTTTTTTGTATTAAATCTAATAGCCATATTGCGAATGTTGTTGAAGTATGGACACATCTACTGTGCTAACATTGATGAAAGACGAACTATATTGGAAGCTGCATGGTGGAATGGAATGATTTTACAAGATGAAGATGAAATGCTAGTGCTGAAATTGTGGAGAGACTTTGTTATATTAGAAGTCTAATAAATATACATCATTACCTCTTTTCATAGATTGACTCTGACAAGTATGTCTTTTCAAATACAGTAGATCGACGAAAGTATTCAGCTCAGCACTCATCTTTAATTTAGGTTCAGATAAAACAAGTCACTCATTTTCAAACTTCATTTCGCATATTTGAGGTCACTAGCATCCAGAAACGAAGTTTTAATGAAAATCATATGTATAGATAGATAGGCGCTCCTATAAAACTGTTTACTTGTAAAGTAAATGCGTATTATGCTTTTTCATATTACCTAGTTCAGCCATCAAAATTATGTTTTTCTACTAGAAAAAAATGTTTACCTAATTTGACTGGTAATAGACACGGTAGAGTTTTGCTATAGTGTAACATTGTATGTATGTATTTTGTATCAAAATAAATCATAAACAACACTGCTATTTTGACAATGCTACCGCTACATGGCTCAAGCTTATTGTTTTACCATAAGAGTTGAACATTCAACTGAAGTACATGGCAGGCATTTATTTTTGTATTTACGGATTCACTGCAAACCTTGTGTACTTGCAGGAGCAGCAGCAGTAGTCACTTCTTGCGAGTAAGCATTGATGATGATGATGACGACAAAAGTAGCAACAACAAATTGAGTATAGCTGAAATGAAATGATACAAAAAGCGCAAGGGGCATAGTTCAATGAAGGCTATAATTTTCTTCTGAATGGGAGGCAGTCTCGTCGTAAAAACACTATTGTGGTGCTCCCTCACTTTTCTACCGTGCTGTTGCCACGCTAGATATTATTGCGTACATACTCATACTCCTACATCCGTGTACTTTTCCGTACATTTTCATATTATTACACCAAGACGGAGATGATGATGATGTGTACAATAAAAAGGCAACATTATTACGGGTCGTCGCAGTTGTAGGAGTACAAACGGAGCAATAATACGGATCCAGTTAGTTTTTCTGTCTGCACCAACCTAAAAGACTGAATGACTCGTCTTTTTTGTTTCTTTATACGTGGGTAATGGATGTGTGTCCTTCTTTTACTAAATTTACTGGCTATCTTTCTGCCCGATTCTCTAATTTTATGCGTTAGCTTTACTTAACAGTTGGCCTTTGTATTTTCACTAATGCACATGGAATATATGGAAAAAGCGATCCTTTAAAGGGACAGTTTTCTTGGTAGAAACAGAAGAATGAGCTTGAAAGTATTAAAACAAGCACACATAAGCTTTCGTATCACTGTACTTTGTAAATTGCTTCGTAACAAAGAACAAGTCGTGTGGAGTTGCTGCCTCCTTCCACCCCGACATAAAATAGATGAACTAGTGATGTAAGGAATCATTGCAGAAATAATAAAAACGGCATGTAAAATGTAGGTAGTAGTTAAATGCATGTAGTTTTGAACATACCCAATACACAGACATACGTAAGGGCAAAGTATTCAGTAAGAAATGAGCAAGGCCAACAAAGAATGAGTAATATCATTTTACTATCCCATGTGAGAAGAGAATGAAAACGAGAGAAAGAGTCAAAAGACAAGTTATTGCGATGATCATTTTAAGAGCTAGCAGTACACACACACACACAAACATTTATGCAGTATATATGCACACGTCCATAAAATTTTATAAAAGTGTAAGCTTATTTAGATAGTATTAGATTACATGGTCATGAACTGATATGTGTAACAAATTATTACATAGGAGGGACATATAACTTAAAGGGTATATAAAGTGGTGACGGGGCAAGCTGTAAGTTTCACAGACGACCTCCATAACATCACTGCTTTCCACACCATCTCCACTTTCCATTACAGTAAATGTATGTATGTACCATGTACAAACATACGTACATATATGCCCAGGCATGCGTTTATCCAACGGTTCACTGATATTTACTGACTACGTGGCCTATTATTCACCGATGGACTGGGTAAAATACTGACCGCTATTTGTTTTCAACAGGGTTGTGAGCCTTGGTTGTGCCCAAAGAATATATTAAGAAAGTATCACTTGTGTATGATGTACCCTTTTCTTTTTTGAACGCATTTTTTGTCTTCATATTAAATAAAGTACATATAGTCACATGGCATATTCATAACTTTTATACTTTATTACTTATTTCCAACTATCCGTAAAATGTGTTTGATAAATAATAAATTGTTTTGTTACTGGTTCACTCTGGTCACTTGAAATGTCTCCCTTGATAGTGAAGGAAATGAAGAATGTATAAAGCGCTATACTAGTGCTCCACTGATCTTGTGTGATCAAACGCGATATCGAAACTCTTTGCGTACATTCATAGAATGACCTCACTTATGTTGTTTTCTGTACCCACTTTAACAGAACGCAAGTTTTTTTTTTCTATTATGATTTCATTGAACTTTTCAACCTTGTAAACAACAGTGATCGTGCAAGCAGAATAAGTATTACTAGCATTAGTCTCTTGATGCGAGAAGCACGGTAAAACCAAACGCAGTCTTTGTGTCGCCAGCGTTTACATAGTTTCCATTTTTGTCCATAAAATTCTGACTGTCTAAGTACAGACTATGTTTGGGTTCAGTTTTTAGGCTTGTTTTTGCAAGTCTGTGCTCTTATGCTATAAATTTTTTAATACATAAATGGTTGAAGGGCATGCTTCAAGATTGTAAACTATAGCTCCGCAAGATACCTTAGCTTAGTTTATGAATCGTTATTTCATGCGGGAATACATCACAGTTTCCATTAAGCTAAGTATTTCATGGTTCCCTATTCTCTCGATGAAAGTCTGACTAGCATAAAATTGTGTCAATAACGTCATATTTCACAACAAGTAGTGCTCAGTCAGCTTGAACGTTTGCAAAATTAATGGCTAGTGCCTACAGTCTCCATTTTACCTATGTCGTCGTGTGTAAGTGTAAATACATACCTATACATAGATGACAACGAGAAAGTATGTAACAAGGTATTAGACCAACACAAGTCTTAGATCAGTTTAATTTTTAACTGTGAAATGGAAATATTATGTGTTTCTTCAACCTTTTTCACAAAATCAACTTCATCAAAAGTGAAGACGAAATTAATTTGGCTAACAAAAAGGTAAACATTGCAATCATTTTTACTACGCATAACCTGGTTTCAGTAATAAAGTTGACATTAATGCCTGCCTGCAAATGTAGGACATGTGGTTGGTTAAACAAGAGAGAGAGCTTCTCGGTTCCAAATTAAGTGACAGGGAACGCATGCAAGCTCAATGAGTAGAATTAGATCACAATACTTACCTATTCTAGAATTCTCAGCTCACTGCATATTATTATATATAATCTTTATGTTTGGGGTTATACATATGTACAATCCTCAAACAAAATTAGGCAAACTTCCTTACGTTGATGGATTCGTTTCACTTTTCTGTTCGTGTGTTTTAGTTGCAGAACAGATTATGTAACCATCCATTCAGCTACTCACAATCAGTCAAATTTATCCCTCTGCTTATTACATTTAACGCACCTTCATTCTCAGCTCTGTAAAGTTTTTTTTGTTTGCACTTCAACTCTAAAAATAGCAGGTCAATAATATGTCTAATGTAGCAGAGTAACGTAAACTACATGTCAAGAGAATGAGATTATTATTTCAGGATATTCTTTATAGAGTTAACTCGCTCATATCATCATATCAGAGCTTTCATTTCCAGGCCAAGTAGAGCATGTAGCAATGGAATTTCCAAGAAAGGATAAAGAAGCCTCCCTTGTTCATCTCCTTCTCTTCGTCAACAAATTTATTTATTTCTTTGAGTGTGTTAGCGCTAGATAACTTTCAAAACATTTCCTCATAAATCTTTATATATATCCTAGTTTCAAACTTCTCTCTCTCTTTCTCTCTCTCTCTTTTCCTTGTCATACACAGTCTTCTCTCGCATTTGAGAGTTGTGCGCTTTCCCCTTTTCTTCATATGTGTAGCAATAATGAAGAGCATAAAGCTTAAGAAAAGACATCAATCTACATTTACCGTAAAATTCTTTCAAATCAAGAGAAAACTCGAAAACTTGGATTACCAAAGCGGTAAGAACAAATTATGTTGATTGATGTGCCGTCAGCCTCACTACACCACAAAAAGGACTTTGAGAAGCCAAGAGAAAAACATCAGTCTCCAAAAAGGCTTTATTCAAGTTGTAAGAAAAAAGTATAATACTTGTACTCATCACCATTCTGTAAAGAATACAAAATCCCTCCGAAAAATCCTTCTTTCACCAAAGTCGACGCCGGTTTTCTCCCACTCTCTCGCTTCAGTCCCATAAGTATTTTCAAAGAGCTTCGCGTACAGTGTTTTGTAGTACGGTTGTGTACAACAATTCAGATTTGATTTTTACGAAAAAAAGAAGTAGCCAGATGCCAGGATGACGGATTGTATATTCTTTCAATCTTATAATATTTCTTACCAAGCAAAAGTTGTGTCGGCGAACGACAAAGTTTTTTGCTACCACTCGTGGTATAGGCGTACCAATATCCTAAACAACTAAACTTGTTTGCTAAAAGGAATTTTGTAACAAAATGGGAAAGTATATAGAGGGTAACCATTCAGAAATACCATTCTTCAGCGATTTTTCACTGCTGGGGTATCCGTTCCAAAGAACGAAAATTAATAGACTCGAAAAGATGAAAGAGACCGATATTGACATGAATATAAAAAGCATACAACTTTTTAAATTAAGAAGAAAGAAAATGAAATGAAATGACTTTTACCTTGATCTTGTTCCTAGTGTTTGCCTGGATAGCTGTACATACAATTTAACTACAAGCATTTTTGGTTTGAACTGAATACATTTCATTTTGCAAGCTAATCCATTGTAAGGTTGTAAATTAAATATTTCTGTATGCATAAAACAATGTTCATTAATCGATACTTGTAACCAAAAACCACAGCACAGTGATTTTGATTACAGAGTAGTCGTGTGTGTACAAGTGATTTTCCTGTCTTTGCCGAATCTTTGTTTACTCAGGCAAAGAGTAAAGCAGATTGATATTTTTAAAAAATGGAGAAACTAGAGTGTAGGAACTGAGCTAAACTATGTATCATTAACAATATTCCCCTCTTTATCGAATTTCTTGTTCGCCACAAAGGAGCAGAGACCGTTGTTACCAGTCCAATGGTTTTAAAATTGTTACCTACGCTTAACAGACTACAAGTTCTTTGTTAACAACTTTATGCTTTATGTAATTTTTTTTGATGAATGCAGAAACTGGGGACAGCAGCACAGCAAGAGGGAGAGAAAGTTGAGCAGTCATGAAGGCATTTGTAATATTGCTCCGAGTCATCAGCTACGAAACCACCCGTGGATTCCAGCAAGCTTAAGCTCAGAGAAGAAAAGGAGTTTTCGTTCAATCAACAAGGCAATGAGATAAAGCCAGTTTACAACAACAAGTTTTTCTCTTTTTCCCTCTCCTGCACCAGCTCACTTCTTTTCAAGTAAGACTTCTTAAGCAATCAATTCTTATTAACTTTGTCGAGACTGTTTATACTTTAGGAAAGGAGACGAAGAAGAATGTTCACGTCGCATATCGCTAGAAACTATCGTCAGTTTAAAAACGAAAAGAAGAAATAATCGTTTTTATCTGCACACTATGATACACACTATATAGCGGTACAAAACACAGAGAGATGTAGGAGCCACTGACTGAGAGATACTGAATTGCATTCGCTAGTTACTCCTGCCACTACTACAACACGACATGATAGTCTGTTAGATTTCCTTCAAGTTTCTGTTCTTGTCTTGTCTTCGTCTTGAAGCGAAAGTCCCAATGTAAAAGTTTTTCCTCTGTAATTCTGTAACAGAAATATTATTATATAAAAATTATATTTAAGCTGGCCTACTGCTGCGTGAAAACATCCCAAAGACATGCATCGCACTAGCATTCATGTAAATAATACGATTTAATAAAGGTTCCTCCATGTTTTCCTCAAACGCGAGGCGCAGAGGCTTGGGAAATATATCTCAACACAGACTGATGATAATATAACCATGTATATAACGCTTCCAAGTCCAGACTTGCAAAGTCGACACAGAGGACAGGGGAGGCAGAAAAACTCCCGTAAACTTAAATAAGCAACTGAGCCTCCACCACTACGGCTATATAGTGCAAGAAGGGAAGGAACTTGAGAGTTGGAAAAGTAAAATTTTCTTTTTTCTTATCTTGATCTCGTTGCGTTGTAAGTAACACATCCGCTTAACTCTTTTCCCAAAATTAGTTCTGGAATGAGCCATTGGCGGAAATAGCTTGCACGTCACACATACTGAGTTGAGATTGTCAGAGCTGGAAAAGGTCGTTGGGGAATGGAGAAAGTTTCTTAATGATGATACTCTTTTACTCACTATTATACATGGCTTTACTTTCCCTTTCTGTTCAGCTCGGTACAGTTTGTTGTCTTGGGCAGGAGTGTTTGACTGAAGCAGTCGCTGTTTGGTATGTTTATATTATAACCCTTTGCTATATTTTTATTATTATTATTATTATTACTATTAATTTTACCAACATTCTTTTCGGTATGATATAAATTAGACGTAGTAGATATCATTTTTCATAGAATGTGTGCATATAGAACATAAAGAAGTTGTGTTGTTTTTATCCTTGCTTGTTCTTTCGTTTTTCTTAACTTGGCTTAAGTCAAGACAGTTCATGAAGATTTTAAATGCTATAAGCATACACACATGATAATCACACGTCCATGTCTATGAACTTTGTAATACTTTCTGTTGATTCTTTTCTCTTCTGTGATTGTACCTATCTTAATGGAAATATAACAAAGTAAGACAAGAAAGGCTTTAAATGGGATTTGTGATGGAAAAGCTGATGCCAGTTAGCAAGCAGCACTACACAATATGCACTCATTTTATGCTTCCTTTAAACCTTTTCCAACCTAAAGTCAAAGCTATGTGTAGTCGAAAGTTTTAAAAATTTACTTCGAAAAGGCTCAATGCATATATGTATTTGAGCAAACAAACCGTGAATGAGTGAGGGACGAGAAATATGAAGTACATTTAGTATTCATCCATCCAGATAAGTGCATACATTGTTTAGTAAAAAAAGATTTCTGCTGTCACGTCATGTACTTCGTTTCAGAAACAGCTTCCTTCACTTTTTTTCTATCCTCCTCTCTCAATCTAGCTATGCGAGTTTGATGAAATCATAGCTTTGATGCAGTACGTAGTTGCTTTTACTTTGATGCATAAAATTAAACTTTACTTTTAGCTGATTGATTTACGAAACAAGACTAGGGTTCTGCCATTTTTACCTTGTTCTAATTTTGAAACTATGGAATGTAGTTACACAAGAAGACAAGCTCTCAACTCTTTTTTATGACAGACGGGGGCAACAAAAGTTCCGTACCATTTATAAAATTCAACTTGTTCGTTCAATCATCCAGAAATAATGTACCACTTGAATTCTTCTTGTTAAAAAAACGATGGGACGTTTGTATTTCTCTTTTCGTGGATAGCAAATATACGCGGCGATAAAATATCAAATAACCGTCTGACAAAAATGAAGTAAATTTTTTAGTTTGGCCAATAGCGAGTAGGGTACCTTTCCAGCTTGTTTGACTTTCTTTGCAAGTGCCCACGTGTTCCCTATTACTTCTGTTGTAGTGTTGTACAAATACATTTGTACGCTGAAAAATTTCTTTAAGAGAATTTTCTAGTCTTTGGTCCTTCAAGATACTTTGAAGGTACAACAATGCACTCAAATACAACATTAAAGTCAGAATAATTTATATCATAATTTCATGTAGACAGATATCATCATGATCATGGCCAGGTAGCAAACCCCATTACAGTCATTACATAAAGCCATGTCTGTCTAAAAATGAAGTAAGAAAATTGGCAACAAAAAGTATGAAAAGTGGAAGTTATATACTGGGAAAAGGGAACGTTGAAAAAAAATGTAAATTTATGTGAAAAGATCTTTTTCTTCTTTTTCCGACTTGTAATTCAAAATGGGAAAACGCAGAATATTAACTGTGTTCAAAAATGTGTTATATTCGTATATAGGAAGGTAGAAACTATGAAACAGAAAGCACTATTGATTTCGGATCTTTTTTGAAGAATTTCGTGTGTGTATGTGTAATTTTATTACAGATACCTACATACATCTTATGATATCGTGAACGCTCAAGTAACTCAGTAAGAGGACACACAGGAAGAAAAGAAAAAAGTTTCTCATCGAACACACTCCATTTTTTGAGAGAGTACGAGTTTCATTGGTTTTTCTTCATATCAATTTTCTTACACTTGAGTTCAAAGAATTTTTCTTTGTACATTTTCTCTCGACTTGTCTCAACATAAAGCGCACGGCAAAGTTGAACAGGAGAAAATTTCCAAGAGAGGGAATAAGATTGTCTACATCTTCAGATGCTGGTTGGTTAGATAGATAGGGAAAAAGTTCCACTTCACAAACTATTCTCTCTCTATATATATACCTAGCACGTAGGAATATCGCAAAGAACATTTCAATTTGTGGACTTTTTGTAAACATCATTTTCAATTCCCAAGAAGAGAAGAAGAAAATAGAATAAGATACGGCGATATATATGGAGATGGCCTCCTTCTTCTCTCTACCGTGTGTTGCATTACACCAAAAGCACAAAGAATTGTAACTTTTGACAGAATTTCCGTTCACTATCAACACGGTTTTTACCACAAAGTAAAGTACACAATGATATAATGTTTTATTAAATATTTTCATCGCTGCTCCATCCGTTCCGTTCTGTTTACCCAATAAATAAATATACTTATCATTATTTCAAATCTAAATTTCCAACGGGTAAACAGCCAACATGATAAAGAAATACCTTAAAAGTGAACCAAAGGACATAAACATAACCATAAATTCTTGACTTTGCTTCCGTGCTCATTTTAAAAGTATTCAATAGTAAATAGCAAAGTTCATTTTCCTTCAACATACATAAACTAACTGAGCTACTCAAAACTAAAATTATAATCAAAGTGGGAAGTATATAAATACAGTTATGTCAACACTACTATATTGAGACATTTGAATGGTTTTTATTCTTCTTCTGAACCTTCTTTCTTTAAAGTAATTGAACGGTATGTAAAATGGTGCTCTGTGCTCTCTTTACAATAAGCCCATAAGAATGTTTTAATTTATGGAACTTTCTAAATGATTTCATAATGCACTCTTCCCACCAAATTTTTATACTTTTTCAGTTCACTGATGAATGTATTTAATATGGCTTATTACATAGTGCCCTTCAAAATGACTTCAGCATAGAGAGAAAGAAGGTCATGGGAGTAAATAATATGTATTAGTAGCGCTACATGATGTAACCAAGCTGCACTGACATTTACGGTGTGATATGTCATCTTTTCATCACAAAAAATCTTTGTTCTATATACTAACTTGTCTCTCATTCGCATTGTCCCTGCTTTTATTACAATATTGTGCTTTAAATATACGTGGTAAAATGGACCAACCCAATTGCCAAGTTTTTTTTACATAAGGAAAATATACCCTTGTGTTAGGATTTTAATGTGAACCAAAAACATTTTGTCAATGGGAAAGTCTTAAAAACTTGGCTCTGTACTTACAAAAGTATGCCTCACACAATTCTCAATTCGAGCAAAAAAAAGAAAGTATTTGGGTTGATTTTTTTTTTCTTTTTAGAGCAAACCAAAGTATGTATGACTATGCAGTAATACTACCGTGTTTTTCATCCTAGTATAGTGTTTTTGTGGTGACAGTAGTACTCTATACATTTTCCTCTGTGGCTTGTATTTACCAAACCAAATCACTGAAAGAAAATGCCCAGAGACAAAGTCAACACAAGTGCACATGAGGATTGAGAGTAGAAAAGGGCTTTCAAGCAACTCTGTGAAAGGAATAATGTCACCTTATAATATTACAAGAGAACAGAAAAAAAAAGTTGCGCTAGTATTCCATTCTTATTCATCCAAAAGAGAGAGAGAGAGAGAGAGAAAAGAGAGGGTCCTTCTTCAAGACAATCTCAGCGGCAACATCAGCAGGCAACCAAAATCCTTACTGTTTGTGAACGTATATTTGTATGAAGTATCGCAATAACGACAGTTGTGAACAACATCTCTTCTTACTCTTCTCTTCTACTAGTGTGTGTCTGTCTATCTGTACATTATTATAGCTTTTCTGGAAAAAAGTTGTACTTTTCTTCTCACAGCAACAAAGAGTGAGTTTATACATTATTATTACTACACTACATTGCTCCGCATATAGTTTTTAGTTCATATATCAAGTGAATCCAAAGTTTCTTTCGGTTTTTCTGATACATCCTCTGTAATAATAACACCAATGCCACCAAAACCAGTACTAGTACAACATGATGTGCACTTTCAGAAGAAGAAGAAGAAGAGAGAAGAAAAAAAAACGTTTGGAGATATCAATAAATAATTCAAAAGGATGTAATGGGAATTGTAGGCTAGTACATTACTTTATTGCTTCACTTGGCATGGCTTAAACCAGCCAACCAACACCCGTTCCAAAAACTTTTACCTCACCACATGCTTCCACACACTCAAAACACTACTCAACGTGGAAATGATGTTTTGTCCCCACCATAATGCCACCAAACAACCACCTTCTTACCTTACCTTTTCAACGTTCCTATGATCCGATATATTTTATTAGATACTACTACACCGTGTCCTTCACCGATCAGGTTACCTCGACCTAGTACATCTAAAAGACAATAAATAACACAAAAATACATTCTGCGCCAATAATAGACCAAAGTAAGATATATCTATGCATATTATATAGACACTTTAGACAAACTTTCACAACAATTTCTCCTCTCTAGAAGGGTACAACGAGTAGAGCTGTGGTAGTGAGAAAAACAATAATGTTCCTTTGTAAATCTGATTTTAATTTGACTTGTTTTTATTAAAGAAATTGAAGGTAAAACAACATGTTGGCCACTTTGAGAGCTGTCTGCTGTTCTTCTACTCATATTTTTTTTTTAAACAGTACAAAAAGTTGGATAAAAATTTGGGTCAACATGATACATGATCAACCAGATTCCATCAGAAAAATTTCATTCATGGACATTTGTAAGGGTTGGATTTTTTTTATATTCCTCCTTTTTTCGCAATTCAGCAATTTTTCTCAAAATGTGCATGAATCATGGATACACTTTTAATTCATCAAAAATGTACAGCCTGACAGGACTCCATTTTTAAGACGGCTCTGCTCCGATTTTCCAAGACAGATGACTGAACGAAGTGGCGTAGCTGTAGTGAAAGCATCATCGATACAGAATATTGTGTAGAAGGAGAATAAAGCAGTAGTAGAGAGAGATCTGAGTGGAAAGCATTATTCTACTGCCTCCCATGTAAGTTGTCATTGTCAGTTTTAACTTTTGGAGAAGCATAAATCACGTTTGTCTCGATGCTATACACTACTATCGAACCAAGTCATATGTATAGTACAAAAAAACGGAAAAGGAAATAAATTCAGCTCGAATTCTGAATACTAACTGCTTCGGCCGTTAGCTTTTATGCATACAGTACAAAAATACCTTTACAACAATAATATGTATGACGATGTACACAAGGTTGTACACGTGGATAGGTCTGTATACTTTTATGTAGCTAGTATGTTTATTAATGTAATTTACCTATACATACGTACATGTCGATTTACGAATATTCTGTATTTTTATTTCTTATGTGCATGCATCATACATTCCATCGCAGTCACACTCTAGTTTCTAGAAACGTGAGATGCTGTGTAGGAGAAAGCCATGTCAGTAGAAATTAAAAGGTGTGCCCTGATGCAGAAAAGGAGAGAAAAATATACACGTAACTTTTCGTAGAGACGAACAAGGGAGAATCCAGTACAACCTGTCAAATTACGCATCAAAACCATTTATGATGTAGACATGTTTCCGCTATTTATAATGCACGTACATGAATACATCATCAGCTAGCCACTGCTACATGCACAGTACAATTGGCACAGGGCGGAATTATAACTAGCGCTTCACAAACCTGCTAAATTTGTTATATATATTTTGCTCAACTAAAACTGTATTGTGTAGAGAAAGTGTATAGGTATGAATGCTAAAATGTTATGTATATTTTCATGCATCGTAGAAAAAAAAGGTCTCACAGGTAGTAGCTGACTTTTCTTTTGGAAAACAGTGCCAGAAAAATACTTGTGTATAAATATGTGTTCTCATACTAGTAGTCATAAGTTGATATGATACGATAGTTAATCTGGTAGAAATGAAAGTAGAAATAAATGTAAGTTACTTAAGTTTCCAACTTGCAGAGAAGAGGAAAGCTACCAGCAGCAACATCAGCGGCACTACTCCATTCACTTTTCTTGCTCCTTCAGCAGAGCGAAGTGAGATTCCCAAGGCAAAAAACCTCTTCTTATGTTGTCTGTCTTTTCTTTCTGTTGAATGATGATGATGACGTTAGGTTGCTCATACATTATGGATTGCGTGTAGTCGTAACTTTACGTTTACAACTTAACGCTGCTGATGTGAGTGGTGGTATTTGCGAGTCTGCTGGCTTTACTCTCTGGCATGACATGCCATGCCACTATGCCATACACACACCAACAACCAACTTTTTTCTCTCTACTCTCCTTTCGCACGTCTAGGTGAGGTGAGCTATGGAGTGTGAGCTTGATTGCTCATGATGTAGCATCACACAGACTTTAGTGGCAATTTCAGGAAGTTGCCTCTACTGCTTGAATGCTGAAAGAAAGAGTGCTGGCTGAGCCGGTATAGTGGAGACAGCGTAGCTTGTTTGTGTGTCATCATTAAAGTGAAAGGGCGAATAAATAGTTAAAAATATATAAATGCCTGTACTAAGCTAAACAAACACACAACCGCGCCAGGAAGACGATAGTATTACTATTATTATTATTTTATTATTTGCTCATAGCTGAGCAGGATGTACCTACGATTATGATTATTATTGTATTAGCTTTGTGATGGAAATGGGACTTCCTGGTTCAAAAACTGGTAGGAAGTTGATGTAATTTTAAATGTCATTGTTCTGAGTGTGATGCGCCGTAATGATCTACTTTTAGATAGTACTAGTAACACCATATTTCTACGTTTTTTAGACTTATATGCATCTATCCAACTGTAGGAGCATAGCAAGAAAATGTGGGTTTGAGTGAAACTTTTGGAACATTTCTTGGATTTTCTTATGAATTTATTAGGGACGGGCTGTCTACTTGTCATGTTATGTCACTTTAACTTTAGGAGCAGTGAGCAACAATATGTCAACAAATCACAGCATCCAAAATCATATTTTCATGCTTCAATGCATCCTCAGTCACTTTACATTGCTTTCGCCTTTGCAAACGCAAAATCATGCCTGCTCCAGTGACCTTCCACTCTCTGTACAAACTGCTATGCTTTACTGTCTAGTTGAAACAACGACTGGCGAATGGAGTTGAAAAAAATAAGATAAAAGCGTTGCATAAAATATGCTGGAAAGAAGTTTTCAGGATGTCTGTGTCCACCGTTGCGTCCAGAGTGAGTGACAGAATAAACAGAAGCACAAATGTGAATTGAGACATGATAAATAACTTTGATGTGATGAAGACAACGCATTTCAGCCTTACCCTAAAGTAGTTTTCAATACATGCTACTTTTTTTGAGTTTTGCGAATACATTTCTTAGTTTCACTCACAATTGAACGTCCTGAGGGAAACATAAAAAATTACTCATTTGGAGCGAAAATAGAAAGGAAAAAAAGTTGACTGTTTGCAAAGCAGTAGATACAGTCTTTACTGCTTACTACTTACCATACTACGAGTTTTTTTCTGCCAGTATTATTTGAGCTGTTGTAAAATTTACTTGACGATGTGGCGTCCGTCTCTATTGCAGCCAGACATGAGCTTTTTTTCACTGAATTATTTATCAAGAAGACTAAATTTCCCTACATTACCATATCACAAAAATCTCAAGTGTTGTATTTTCACAAATATCTGTAATATAGAGCAGGAAGAGTGTAAAAAATCTACACAAAATTACATGCCAAAAAACGAAGCAAATATCTATTGTAAAAAGCAAAAGCAAGCCTGTTAATGGGAAAACACAATTTCTCCCTCTTGTTATTTTCTCGTGAAAAGGACAGCAGTAAAAGTGTGTTTCGAATTCATATACATACAAGCATATGTACACATATACGAGTGCGACCTTATTGTAGCAGTTTATTCAATTGTAGAAAATGAACGTACTTGTGTGCAGGAATATTATTGAAAAGAAAAATAATGTTATGTGCTTGACTCTTTTGAAAAGTATCTGATACTCGATAAAAAGTATAATTTCAGAATGATAATATTGCCTTTTTCATAATATCCTTACCATTTCAATTCATGCGACAAAGAGAGCAAGAGCAACCGAGTACATTTATGAGTTTCTCTCTTTTGTGTGAAGAAAGAGAGAAATAAAAAGTGGGAAAGAGAAAAAAAAACGCTGAGTGGCATGAATTGTACCTGAT
>JAHZMZ010002731.1:0-15623 GCA_027743805.1 Lepidocyrtoides sp. E14 | reverse complement strand
ATGTTCATTGAAATTATATGCCTGAAAGCTATATGATGAGGCTTCCAACGAGTTTACGTTTTATTGAGATTTTTTTTGGTCTGTTCCTGTATCACTTCTTTCATGCCACCTCCTGCAATACTGCTCAATATTTTCCCCTTTTTTTCACTCGCGCAGATGCAAATAAAAAGTTTGACAATAGTCACCACTTTCGTTATTTTTTCACTGGGTAGTGGTATGTACAGCGAGATGGTGATAGCATGTCTGTGCAGGACAAGTTTTTAATTACTTGCTCGTATTCACGTACTAAACCCTTTTTAAGTTCCAATTTATATGCTGGCGTAGAACAAAATAAATATGCACAAGAGCCATAAAAAATGAATTTATTTGTCAAGCGTTAAAACTTGTCTCTAGGAATATAGATCATGATCATTACGTTTTCTTCAGCTTAAACTTTATCGTATAATAATGCATTTGAATTTGTTTATGTTGTTGAAATATAAAAAATTAAACATGTCCGGGGTCATGTATCACACAGGAATGTTTTCTGATTCTGCTTCATCAACAAGTATTCTCACTAAGTTTCTTGAGTTTCTTCTGCTACTGTAGTGCAGTATTATGTGTTAAAAGTATAATAAAAAGCAGTCTCATAAATGTGTTAGATGTTGATCAAAGAAGAGATCAAGTTCAGTTTCCCCACTAGAGTATTCGACTGTCGACGTATTCAAGGTTAAGCTCACAGTTAACTTACTTTCATCCCCCTACTGACTGCCTACGATTTACAACATTTGGACGAAAAGAAAAAGAAATAAATTTTAAGTACTCGTTTAATAAATGAATTTAAATGAATCCATCAATAAATTTTAAACCATTTTTCCAGTGTTTCTCTGTTCGACGTTTGAAAGATACATCAGTATTAAGTCTGTTACATTTTCCCCCTGAAATCTTCTTGGTAATAAATGTTTATAAAAGGTAAACTACATCTTTAACAAATCTACATTTTTAACTTTAGTAAAACTTTCAATTAGAGATTTTCCCATTTTTATTTAAGATTTGCAGAATAATCCGATGGTTTCTATAGCTTAAAAATCTATTGCATGATGCGTTATTAGCAATCGTTTTTTTCAACAAGTTGTTCTAGCATTATTAGAAAGTTGTTAGATATTATAATGATGCCTAGTTCAACATTTTATCCCATAAACTTACAGTGCGTAACCGTGAATATTGTACTTAAAACATACCTTTCGATTTGTAGCTATACTTATAATTCTTCACTGTGTGCAGGATGCGCGTAAGAGTCACATTGCTGAAAAGTTTTGATACATGACAAACTACTCCTTTACAGTCATCAACTATAACCTTCTCTGACGGCAGTGGACAGTGTAACAGACAATTTCATTATAATCATAAGAAAAAACAATCATCCGAGGTTCCTGTCAGGTCAAACATGTGGGGGACACATGTAAATATTAACAAAATCCTCCGTATACGTTAAAATGGGTACTACTGTAACCTATTGCCTCAAATAATTTAAAAAAATGCTTTGACTTAATTTACAAATTTACGACAAATAAAGAAACATTATTGTCTGGAATATTGTTGTAGTGACTTTACTCGAAAAAACTATGAGATCATAACAAATATCCCAAGGTGTTATAATTACATCAGTCATGTATATTTTGATTGTGCCGGTAGATAATATCTGGAACAATTTTAACCGATAACCAAAAGCTTAATTCGTACATTTATATGGGCAGTTTTAACTAGTATTTAATTTATGTTCCTTATCAAGCCTAGACAATGGAAATTACAAATAAATTTTGGAAAGCAATATATGTGCAAATGATAGTAGTAGCACATTACATAGTCATAATAATACTCAACTGATAACTCTGACCAAACAGTCTTTCACGGTATGGAAAACGGAAGGTAGGTGGTGTTTATTGGAGCGCGTAGATAGAGTGTCAGAGAGTAGGGCAACCAGGCAAATGATTGTTTGCCGAGTCGTAAAATCACAACCTTCCACTTTTCTAGCTAATCTTCCGTCGTCCGATGCCTTTACACCTACGCACAACACAAAGCAGTGAAAATAAATAAAATGAGATGGTTTATTCTGGAAATGCTTGCGTTTCTACTAGGCGGCTGTAGTAGGTGCACACATAAGTGTCAATCTTTTTTGCATTTTGTGAAACTTTAAATTTACAATCTCTAATGTAAATACATCACGCCACATCCACTAACTCAATAAAATTTCATATAAGTATTCCACAATGAATAAAATGAATAATAGAATAGGTAGGTAATTTTGTCTTATAAACTTGTATGTCGGAAACACAACTAATGCAGGTTTGGCAGTGATTCCATTAATACAGTTGATGAACTTATGACCTATTCGATGTTATCCAGCTAACAAATCTTTTTGGACACTAGTCAGCCTCACATAACTCACATAACTAGCAAAGTTGAAGACAAATGAACTCAGGTAATCTTCAAATCTACCTTATAAAGTACGCAAGATCTTAATATGATTTACCTTTTATAACTTCCTATCTTTCCTCTCCCCATTGTTCCGGGAAACAAATAAATTTGAATGCACAGTGAGGACAATCTGTGGTCATGGAAAACACTAAAGCTTCCCTCTGACTTCAGCTCACTCAATCAGTGCACTTATGCAGATTCCTAAAGTTTGCCAGAAAAAGTAAATCTGAAAGAGCTGGATATATTTACCGGCAGATTCTGAGGACTAGGAAAGAAAAGTGAAAGATTCTTTATTACAAAAGACGCATACTACATTTGTATATATACCATCGCCTTTTCCATTTGTACTTTACGTCAGTAGAATGAAGCGTTGCAAGCATTTCATGCGCCTATTTTTTTAGAGTTGAGTAAATTCCGTCTTTCTACATGCTACAAAATGACTTTTATATAGATTTGCAGACTGATTCGCATCTGCATGCTTATGTTCCCAAGTTTGCTCGCATTTCAGTGGATTTATTAAATAATATTAATTAATGAGCCTTCTTATTTTGCTACATTTCGTGTTTTTTATTTCCAACCAACGAAATTGTACAATTTAATTTCTGGTTGACGCAATTCATTTCATTTCCGCGTTGTACATTTTATTTATGATTACATACATAATAAAGGCAAGTTTAAGAGAGTGGAAATAAGCTACCAGAGAAGGGTCAGTATAGGAAAATTGCGAAAGTTGGAAAACGTGTGAGACTACTGATATGACGAAACCCATTGAAGTAGTAATAATGATATACCTACTTTGTGGTTAGAGAAATAAATTCTGGTCGCCGTCGTTTTGTCTCTAGAGTGATATCTGGGTTATTACGTAAGCATCGAATACATAAGCTGTGCATGGTCACACAGATAAACATGCATAGGTACTCCTGTTGCATGATTGTTTGTTTCGAAACATCATAGCGTGTATTTTGCATTGAAGTAATGGAGGCTCTTTGGAGGGGTATGCATGCAACTACATTGCAGGGAAACGTGGTAAACCACAGAAAGAAAGTCAAGTGAAACGGGATCACGTTTCAATCTCTAGTCAGTGTACAGTATGCACATATAGATAACACCTATGTTGATATGAGCCTTGTTTTTGTTTAAACTGTGGTGACGGTTTCCGTGTTGTAAATAAACCCTTCTACCACCACCTCATCCTGAACGCCCAACTTACTTTAGGCAAGATTGCAAGAGAATAAAATAAGCAAAAAGGTAAACGACTTGTTCGTTTTAAACAAAGAAGAAAAAACGTATTACGAGGAAATATAAAATAGAAAGTGATGACATGGAGGATGACGGTAATAGTGGTGGTGGGTAGTAGAAAATTCCGTGTCCCGAGCAAATGACAAAATTAATTGGACAAATGCATCATTGAACCAAACTTTTAGAACGAAAAATGGTTTTGAACAAAGGTGGAAAAGGACAAATTTTTATCGTTGCAGTTTTCAATCATTGCATTGTTTTTCGTTCAGTTTACTTTAACGGTCCAAAATCATTCATTGTTGCCTTTATTTTTATTCAAGCCAGTTACGAAGGAAATGCATATTTCAGTATCTGACAACGTTTGTAAAATATCACTTATTTCACTACTTTCAACGCTAATATACGAGAACAAAAATTTACCTATGCACACAGTCAATGCAACTTTAAATTTCTGACTCACTTGTGAACCTACCTTTTAGTATCATCAAAATTGTCAATTTTAATAGTTGGTCTATTTTTTACTGACAGCATGTTGGCAAAATATCTTTTTGCCAAACTACAACATAAATTCATTTCATTCAAACTCATTTGGACATATCAGTTAATTAATAGACAGCGCCGTAGTGTAGATTAAATAGTTCACTCAAACCTGACCGCTTGACAGTGATTACTTTGTAAATGAGCGAAATTTACGTGTGAGTGTATTGCCAAAGTACGTCTAAAATATACAAAAGCATTTTGTCCTTCTAAGCTGTACCCTAATTTGAATATTTTCATTTTACGTTTATATTTTGACATTTTAAAAATTTGTCCATTTGTATTTATGTTTGTCTCATGCAATCGCATATTCATGTAGGTATCTTGTTTAGTTTCCGGGAAATTGTACATAGATGCATACATGTATTTACTTTTGGATGGAATATATAACACGAGAGAAATTCGTGAAACCTTTTCTCTCAAGTAGATGCCTACACAGTTTGCCATCAACTATTTAGACATGTTCATTTTATGATGACTATTGCTGTTGTTGCCAACGTGGCTACCACCAACCATCATCACTGGAGGCCCTAGTAAGTACGTGAATGTAAATGCGTACTTTTTATCTTACGTATACGTATGCATGTACTAGATATATAAGTTTAATGTGTTCTGGGATAATGCTCAACGATGCAGTGCAATAGAGAAGGAAAGAAAAGAGCATCATGAGAAAACACGAATGCTTTCAGTTTCAGTATTACATTACAAAAGTAAATAAAACTCGAGGGGTTCAGCAAAAAAGACAGCGGGCATTTGCAAGGGAAAGGGTAGTGCAGTGGCAACAACAACTCTAAATCAAGGAGACAGTCTCAACAACTACAAGCATGTAGAGTATTAAAATTCGAAGATTTCTACTCTTCATAGTAAAATAAATAAAGGAATATAAAAGTAGTTTGGATTGCATGTATGTATCTAGTTTCGTACGCAGGGCTTTTCATTTCTCCATCTTCTCCTTTTTCAATATTCCTCAACTTAAAACAAAATGATTTTCTGTTCGTTTGCCTCCATATAATAATAACGAGCACACAAAGACTTCATAGTTGAGTCGGTATATTAAAAAGATCTATGGTATTAATTTTCCATATGAATCGATGCAAAATGTCTGCAAATAGAGATAGGCATGCATGGGCATCTGGTGGAAAATGTCATACGCTTCTATACAACTCTAAGACTGCCGTGCTATTGACTCCTTATTCTGATTATTTGTCAAGGACTTCTTCTCGTTGCAGCCTATTGGCCAATCGGGAAAATGTACGTGCACAATGTGCATTATTAGTTTGTATTACTTGTGAAGATGCTCATGATGTGGTTTTTCATAGTCTCTTGCTGCTTTCACCAGTACGATGAGTGGCTACATACTTATGCGTATCTTGATTCTTTTTTGTGTGCTTACAAGTGCAAAAATTCATACTCATAATTCCACCGTAGTCGCTAATTGGAGTTATGACAATGTCTGGAAGGCCTTGTAGAAAGACAGAGATATCAGCAAACATGATGCATAATATACATACATACTTACATGGGTAGTTAGGTAAAATATATCGTTAAAGCTTATATGCAACACCATTATTTTCGTATGTCCTTAAAAATAAATTGTATCGGTGCTTATCATATTCACACTGACATAACACAAGTAACAGGTTCCAAGTGTACCGTAATTGCTCAAAAACTGCTGCACTCTAGTTGTTATACAGCTCACGCTAACAAAGTGTATTCCAATGTATATTTGGTGCATGAGTGTAATTATTGAATGTCATGTCATTTGTGTTGAAGTAGAATGTAAAAAGGAAGTACATATGGACTTGTGTATTAAGTCATTTATGAGTCTCACGACAGTTGTATAAGTAAAAATGGTGGTGGCCGTTATTATCCAGTTTAATTGACTTCTAGTGAAAACAAATTAGGCGTTACGAGAGGAACGTGACAAAATGAAACATAAACAATACAGCACACAATGGAAAATGAGTCGGCGGTAGTAATGTCACATACTCGCAGTTTCTTTTTGTCTTCTTTTTTTTACGTATGCAGCTAAATGTGTAGAAAGTAAGCTAGGGAAAAAATAAGGTTGTCAGTTAGCTAGCTCGTTTACGTACATAACTGATACATTGCTACGAGCTCCACAAGAATGTCAAGTGAACCAGCAAGAAACCTCACATATTTTTACCACTGCAAGCGATCCAGGACGCGCCTTCCACTGCCATACATTATTCGTGGAGAATGGGAGGATAATGCGCAATACTCGTTACTACTTCATCTTACTGTCGCCATTCTCCATTTTTGCTGCTTTTCCTCCGCTACTTATTTTCCATTTTATTTCAGCCTATAACAACCAAAGTATACCAGCATTATGAAGATTTAGGGAAAGCATTGTTTATACTAAAAATGTAGTACATGTACAATTGATTTCCATCGTTATTGTTGTTCTAGCTTACTTAGATGCTCATTTCTTCTTTGTCAACTTCTGCAATTTGTCATGCACATGCAGCTTACCCTTACAACCAGCTTACTGTCTATCAGCAAGTGGTACTAGACGTCATCGAGAAGAAGCAAGTGCATATTATATATATATACCATTGTTCAATATGCTGCTAGTAAATCAAATAATATTTTGACAGACAAATACACAACAAAAGAAAGCATAGTACATGGACACATTGCACTAGCCGAAATGTGTGCGCAGCATAACTTATTTAAAATTAGCCCTATTCACAACATTCAAGAAAATAAACAATGAGCAGGCAACAACATAACAACGAAGCTATGACTGTTCATAATATACATAAGTTGGACTTATGATCAAAAAGTAAGCCATTATTTTCATGATACATGAACATCTTTGTCTTTGAGTCTTTGAGGGATTTTATAGGAAAAAACTCGTTATGATCATAACTAGATTTCTATTTTTACGTCTTGCCCATTTAAATTTAAGTACCAGCTCAAATTTTAAAATGGCTATTGTGCAACATGATAACTGATAACAAAGGTAAGCTACCTGACGTGTATCCAGAAACATTATGCCCTGGTAAAAAGATGCTGACGATTATAATTATTTTAATGGCAAGTCATAGTTGCGGGCACTCTAGGTAAGGAAATAGTGCTAAGAAAAGTCGAGTTGGTTAAGTGATACATACATGAACGCAGTAGAAGGAAAAATAGTAAATATATCATGAAACATTTCTATTCATTAAATCACGTTAATTGCCTTACATAAGAGATAGAAGCAAATCTGTAGGGGCAACGTAACATAAACAGAATTATCGTTAACACATTAGCTCCATAAAGTTAATGCAGAGCATTTCAATGTAATGTTGTTCCAGTGTCGTAAATTCATTTTCTCATGGCTAGGGGAATAGTTTCGAAAGAAGTTTTGAAATAAATGATAGTTTGATGGTGTAATTGCTTAAATGAAATTCATGCCTTTGCTTTCAGACACACCGTAAATAAAATGAAATAATATAAAATGAAATTATGCCGCTAGCAAGTTTCTTACGATTAATTTTAGTTGAAATAACAAAATACGAGGTTGTGGAATTAAGTGGTTGTGTTATATTATTGGTCAAAAGAGTGAGTGCATATTTGTCATGGTCGAGCATGCTAAAAAGTCGTTCATTCATATTAAAAGTAACACAACATTAAATAAAGACAGAATAAATTAATAATATGTCATCATTAGGTAAAAGTTTCAACTTTGTCGTCGTTAACATGAACTCGAAAGACGTTTCCCCCTTCTCCTAATATATATTCATTTATTTTGCTTATTAGAAATCAAAGCATCCCTGTAGTAATGAGAATAATAATATTATGGAGTGTAGATATTCTACGCTTGATGGCAGTAGTCGAAATATGGACACGAGATGCGCAGTGCGAGATGAATAAAACATAGGTACTGAGAAAAGTACGAGAACGACTGACTTGCCTGCCTCAGAGGCAAGGCAAGCATCAAAAAAGTTTGAAAGAGTATGTGCACTAATGCAAATGCAACTGGGATGTAATGTGGCGCAACGAAGTTTAGCATACGATGCATGAGCGGATAAAAGTTTGGAAAATGCAAAAACAGATTCAGGCGCTAGAAAAATATCGTTTTAAGTAAATCGTTTAAACTAAAGCACACAAGTTTCACAAAATCTGACAAAATACTTCTGATAAAGTTACCATAGTTGTAGATATGGCATGACATGTGTATTAAATGTACATGGTTTTGACCCACGGAAAACATTTTTTTCTCTGAATGTTGAATGTACTTACATACGTTCACTTGGCATTTTTGAATCTCTTTATATGAAAGGATATTTTGACGAAAAACATGTTCAAAATTAAATGTTGCGACCGCAGGTTAAAATAAATCTCACTAACTGTAAGACTATTCTGTCTGAACAACTTTCGTTTTATGTAACTTTAAAGTTTGCCCTCTCATTGAAACAAAAAAAATTATGGCGGAATCGTAAAGTTGAAAGTTTTATTTGATTCGAAACCTAATATAAAATTTTGTCGGAACTGTAAATGTTGAACTGAAATGAGACCTTGCCTCCATATTATGCTAACGAATGCAAGTATCTCAACTCAATTTTACGGCGTACTTCAAAGGGTTGAGTGAAACTAATAAGGATGCGAAGGTACTAAAATGCACACGAGTATGTCTTTTTAAAAATATATAAAAATTTTATCTTCAAAAAGTCTCCTGCGCTTTCACTTTTATACAAAATATAAAATACAAATTATGTAACCCAATAGTAAAACTAGTTTAATTGTTTCGCGCATCACTAGTTTTGAATATCATGATTTATGTTAATTTTATTTATAGCTCTAGCTAAGCAAATGTCACAGTCGTAACGTTACCAGTTAACTGTCGTCCGACAGATAATTCTATTATCACCTTTAATAACAAGAATGAAAGGCAATAAGTAAGTCATAAAGCTACGCGCGTGGGTCATTCATTTATTAATTGTTATGATCGATGTACGGTAATGGGATAAGAAATACAATCGTCTTTACTGCTCATACTTTTTATTACTGTCACCAGACAGCCAACTGTCATTCATTTCGGGATTTTATGACAACTGACGACGATAATTATACTTACACAACTCCATTGTTAGATAAAAATCGTAGTAGCAGAAAGCATTGTTAAATAAATGATTACTTCTCACATTCAACTATAAAAGCCATTAAACCATGTTCTGGAATGGCGGAGGCCTGGAATCAAGCGATATATCTTTTTAAATCGCACTTTTAGTGCTAATCATAACTATACTTTGATGTGGCTATTAGATTGCGTGTAAAATGTCAATGAATTCATTTGGAACGGAAGTGAGAAAGTAGCACGTGGTTGAAACTACTGAATAATCTTTTTATGTTCAACTCAGGATTGTAAATTATTAGCGCCGTTATAAAATTTCCATTGTTAGTTTGAAAAAATCTAGGTTTATAACTTTGATCTAAGGGGCCCAAATGTCATACCTATATTGCATACTTTTTTCACACCTCGCCAAATATTCTAAATACACTATGTGTATGTATTTTAGTTATGTTGAAAATTTTACTAAAAAATGAAAGCAAAATAACACTAACTATGTGTTATGGAATAAGTAACTTTTTTCGTAACGCACAACATAACTGCAGAACTAACTGAGTTTATACGTAGAATTCCCTTTCAAACTTATTGACAGTTATATTATTTACTTTAAATGGCTTGCCCAATTATAAAAGTAATGTGTCAGGAAAACAGTGTTAAAAATGTGTGGCCATGTGGAACGTTCCATTTCATTCTGAAGCTAGTAAAACCAAATGTTCAATAAAAAAAAGGCATTCGACTTTCTTTCTCCCCTTCTCCTCCAAAACTGAACAACTACTTACAGCATGTACTACCAACATTTATTTTGAAAGGTGTCTAAGTGTCCAGAGCAATTTTCTCTTGGCACTAACTATTCACGTTTCAGTAGTGCATGAACTTCTAACTACAGGAGTGTGCAAAGTAGCACCGAAATTCAAGTGCCAATAAAACGCTGCCGTCGCTTAAGCAGTACAAAGTACAATACATGCTCATTCATATATGAAAAAACATTATTTGGTTTGCAAAGGCAAACATTTTCGTTGAAAGGATGACAGGAATGTGTTCAGTGTGGAAGAGTGTTGATGTTGACACTGTCAAAAAATGCACGTAAAATTTTTTGGATGAGAACCCTTAAAACTTCAGAGTTTTTTTGTGTTTGTGGTCTAACAGCGGTAAACTCACTTTTGCAAAACAATCCAAACCTGAGCATAATTTGAATATCAGGTTTCGTCTTCTGTGTAATATGCAGTCGGCACCGGCAGATAAGTTTGCGGGTACTGAAATGTGCTATTATGTTCATGACACTAGTCGGACAACAAGTTAGAGTAGAGTAGGACGCAAAGTCTCACCGTACGTAAAGAATTTCTACACTTCAGGCAGCCATGCATGAAAAAGTGTCGGGGAAGTAAACGAGAAGCATGAAAGAAAAAGAGAAAGGTGGAAACGGGTCGCATCTACACACACATCCAAAAAAAAGAAAGGGTATAATGCCACTAAAAATGGAACAAATACACGTGCAGCTTATATGTTGTATGCAATATACTACATAATGCTCATGGTTCTTGTTATGAACTTGTTGGATAAGATACTATATTACATGGTGGAGTGAAAGGAAGATGAAGACCGAGAAAAGAAACAGCTCAAAGAATCCGAAAAATTCCTATAGCACTAACAACAACACCAGAAAAGAATGGGAAGAATGACATAATGGCCTTCCTGTGAAAACGAAAACGAAGGAGAAGAGCAACCTTTTATCTTGTTCTGAAAATAAGAAATAAGAGATTCTTAGTACTTTGTAGACGCACGCAAACAATCTAAAATGCGCTTACTTACCTTGTTATTTTTTCTGATTCCTTTTCTTCTGACTTACTCCAATCCTCTTATCTGTTCGTCATATTTTATGTGGGTGTGTTTGTATTATAACTGGTTTTTGTGTTTGAGTAGGTATTCCACTTAACTAGAAGTTTTCCTTATGCGGATGTTTCTCATTCATTTATTTACGTCAATGAAGATGGTTATCAAACCAAATAAACTGCTTGTGAAATTGACACTTGATTTTAAAATCCTTCAATGCAAATAAATTTTCAAATATCTACTAGGTTATGATGCATACCTTAAGTTAAAAAGTTAAATTTTTATCTGTCTCTACATGAATTTGCCTAAATAGGTAATTTTAAATTTGAAGTCAATTCTCAAAAAAGCTTGCTCACTGTTGCTGATAATAGTACATATAACGAGACACTGAAAAATCATACTTGTACATACGTCATGCTTTTCTCATGTACATTTCTCAAGCTTTCTCAAAAAATTAACAGAATAAGCAGTTTTAAACAGCACAGCACGACTGCTATATACATGAGTAATTGCGTACAAATTTCAAAAATGCTGCCCAGTAAATTGCCATAATCGTTGATACCCCCAGTAGACTCGTTGGTTGAAACTAAGAAGAATTTTCTAAAGATACTTATTCAATATTGTTCAAAGTCCATTGAAATGGGTAACGGAATGGTTGACGTATCAAATTCTGTATACATCGAAACGGATATTAAATGTTATTTCTCCAACTATTTCACAAATAAATATAACGTATATATGCGTAATCCAATATGTGCCTGCATGTTTTGTATTCTGTGTCAACATTCAAGAACCACCCAGATATTATTATGCTTACATTCATTTCATCTCTTGGCAAAGTATATTTGGAAGAGAAACGAAAAAAGCCAAAGTCGAGCGTGAGCAAAAGGACAACATAGAAAATATTCGTTTTTCTTCACAAAGAAGAAGGAAACTTGTCTTCATTTTTTCTTTCTCTCATTCTTTTTTTCGCTTTCTAACAGCAAAATTATTACACTTACCTAGATTCTTACTCAACTGCGTACAAAACTACTACACCCACATCGACTATATTGCTTCAACGAAACTGCTTTTGCGAAGTTGATTGCATGGCTGCCTGGGACCATATGAGTTATAATATTGAGACGGGTAGAGTGGGAAGGGGAGGGAAAAGAGAAAAAGAAACTTGAGGGAAGAAGGAACAAGTAATAATATTCTTCATGGAATTCTTCCTTTTCGCACACTTATATACACACAAAATACCCCAAGGGATCTACCTTTTCTTTATCGTCATCTCTAGTCGAAGTTGTTAAGGGAGAAGTAGACAGAGGAAAAGTAGAGCGATGATGTTTCATAGGGGCATATCTACATTTTTTTAGCAGTGCTTTCCAATCTATTATCATCCATGCATTTCCGTGGCAATAGTGGTAATATAGAAGTAGTAGTAGTGGTGGCGATGTTGGGCTGGTGTTGATTGTTGGCTAATGCTGGTCGTCGTCCTCGCCGCCGTCGTCATCCTTCTCTTCTTGGCTGCCAGGCCACACAATATGGAGAGGCAGGCAGGCGGCTGTTCTAATGTGCATTTACCGACACATTACAAACAGTTACACAGTTTATGTATGACTATTACGGCAATTCAAACAGGAGTAGTAGTATATGTACGTTTGAGTGTTGCAATAAAGTCTATCTATTTGGTGTGGAATATTTTTTTGGATTAGGATCGCAAGGAGGTTTTCTTCCCTCCTCCTCCTCTATATTTTTTTTGCTTTGTAATGATGATGGTGGTGATGACTAGTGGAGGATAGTGGTGGTGGTGGTGGTGAAAGGATATCATCATGCATGCATGTGATGTCTCCTCTTCTCAACAATTTCTTTACTTTATGCACGTATTACACTTTAACATTTTGCCACTGTGCTCGCTTCCATGCATACAGATGGCTATACATAGGTTTTTATATGGTTGCTACATTATCAAGATTTTTTGCAAAAATAAAAATAAATTTTCTTGTGTGCTTGGAGTCGGTTGGTTGGTTGGGTCGCTTTTGCTAGAGTTTGTTCAACAATTTCCATAAGTCTGAATTCTTCATTTTCTCCTCCCCGAAAGTGATATCGCTTCTTGACGACACACCGCTGCACTTTTGCTGATGTCGCTACTACAATGGGTGACTTTCACTTATGCGTACCCTTCTCATTCCATTGCTCTTATAAGTGCTATTATCATCTCACCTCGTTCTCATAAAAGAGATCGTTGATAAATAATTCCTTATTTTCACAAAAGCCCAAGAGAAGAGAGCTGATTGTTTCAGTAGCCAAATCCTTTTCATTTTCACAACTTGTGTTGGGAATTCTCGTGAACTAAACTGAAAAAGAGGAGAACCGTCGTCCATCAACTCTTTTCACTCTTTTTTTTCCACAAGATTGAAACCGAAGAAAAAATTTATTTCAAACTGTTATATGCCCAAAGTAATCAAAAAATCTTTTAATGCTGATTGAAATAAGATTTATTTTCAGAATTAGGTAGACATCCCGCCATTATACAGACAGAGAGTTACTACTAAACGGTTAGCTAGCCTTATAAATGGTAGTACGTGTCTTATCTTTTGGTTGAGTATATTCCTCAACTTTCCCTCTTAAAATAATGTTAGGCACGATGTTTCATTTTCCATTGTATGATTGGCAATAATACTACATTTTGCAGCAACAGCGCACTCCAATCCACTAGACAGAGTTAGCTTATGGAAATTAGTAGGGAGCAAAAAGGAAAACTAAGGAGACAAGAAGTGGTATGAAGAGAAGAGGCTCTAAGCATTACGCAAATAAAGCTGTAAGCTGGTGAGAGGAAAGCGACGGTAGGACGGATTGCTAATGATGTATAGGACGCTGTAATTGATATAATATCTTTATGTCGGTTGTTATTTGTGGTAAGCTCCCTGCAGTAAAAAAAAGAGGAGGAGTAGAAGTTATAGCATGTCGGTTGGTAGCAAGCAATCAACCAGTTCTCATTGTAACTTGCCTGTGATAACTAGCAGTTCACCAGATGGATTTCTATCAGTTACGAGACGATGAGTGATTGAGAAACACATTTTTTTTGACTTTGCAAACCTAATTCTTCAATCTGAAAGATCCAGGCTGTCTAACAAACGGATCGCATTCTGACAGATACTCCAACTAGCTCATCAGTATCACTGCTAGTCTATATGGTTTTTCTCTTTGTTTCACACTGGTCTCTTGCCTTCTGGCTTGCTTGAGTATACTGCGTAAATACTTTCATATCACCAACTTTGATTGTGCATCGGTAATCTCTTTACCACAAATACTTACCGGTGCACTGTAAGTTGCGAAAACTAGTGTGTATGATCTATAATATTATTTATAAACTCCGCACTAGTTCCTAGTATTTTTTTCTGAACGCAACAGCATTGGATTGTTAATGACATATTAATTAGAATACTTTTCTCAAGCACGGAAGGTTACGTGCTAAACACAGAAACTATGTAAGTGCTGAGTGTGCCCTCTCAAAGCAAATGACGGGGAAAGTTCTAATTGTCTGGCATCTACCTACTTCATTAAACTCTGGATTGAGAATATAAGCTGAAAGGAAAAGTGAGTAAATTACTCCAATTACTGGTGACTTGTGACGAATAAAGTGCTTCCTTCTAAAACCATCTATTCATGAAGGGTAAAGTTTTCCCCTATAAAACGCTCAGTCGCCAGTAATTATACATATTCCGTAGCCCAGCATTCCGTAGACATCAAATCTTCCAGGTCTCTACATGAACAACGTAAGAATCGTTTTTTAATAAAATATTTTACAAAACCACACCGAAATGCTGTGTTAATATTTTTCTCTTTCAGATGCTAATTTTACTCAATTCAGGGCATTCAAATATCAGTAGAGTTAAGTCACTGCAACAGTATGAGCAGATATATAAGTGTAATCTTTTCAAAATTAAATAAGCATTACATACTCGCATAAGTTATCGTAATTCATAGCCCAACTGCATCAGCATTGCCTTTTAATATTTGTGGTGTTTATCAATGTGTTAATAGTACTAAATTGTTTAATATTGTATTCAACTGATCGCTGCAAGTAAATTTTTCAACAGGAAACTGTTCAAAGGTCTTTTTTTCCCAAAATTGTGTGTCTAATTGTCTAACTAGTCTTGGTATTCATTTAAAGTATGTATAAATCATGTATAAATGGGTGCATTATAATAGTTGTAGAGTTCAAAAATAGAGCTAGAAGTTTATACATTTGTTCTCATAAGTAAATAATTTAGTTATTTATATAAAATATTATGTTCATTAATGTTTGTTTGTGTACTTGTATGGAAACGACTTTGAGAACTGTGACTAACTGTAGAAATAATAACTTTTCCACGTTGCGTATCATTTGTCATTTTTACTTTAACATAGAGAATTGTCACTAATATTATAAATTCAGAGTGCATAACCGTTAGAAGTTGTAACCTTTAAAGAGAACCACCTTAGCGACTGAGAACGCTGC
>JAHZMZ010002728.1:0-15351 GCA_027743805.1 Lepidocyrtoides sp. E14 | reverse complement strand
AGAACACTTCATCGCCTTCATCCTTTTCAATGACTCAATTCATAAATATTTTACGCTCTGACAGCTTCGTTGATTTTTCATACCCTTCTTAACATTGGAGTATTCAGCTCACACAATAATATGCATGTACCCAGTTCTCTAATCATACACTTTAATGAACACACCAATTCGTCATTTACCAATATTTTGTAAAATTTGTCATTAATTATCAACCTTACCAGCACCAGCACCACCTATTCTGACAAGCAACAAGAAAAACACTCACATTTCCGGAGAATTTTCCATTTCCTCCGACATCAATTTCCATTAACAAGAAAATGAGCACTCCAAATTCTGGTAGAACTTCAAAGGTAAGACCGGTAGACAACCGACGACACAAATTCAACACCCCATTTACATCTTTATATATATATACAACTATTATGCAAGGCTTTACGGAAATCATTGAGGAAACATTTGTAGTCTTTCCCCGGAAATGGAATAGAGCCACCTCATATGCAATCATCCCTTTCACCACAAGGCTACGGTCTCTACAACTCATACATTGGTGCTGGCGATAGTGGCAATGCAGCTTCCAAAGAAGATTCAACTAGTATTGCATCCGGTCTGAGTCCACTGAAAAAGCAGACAATTTCATACAATGACTACCTAGCCTCCCATCCACAACACGATTCCAGCAATGTCGGCGCTGCGATGCAAGACAGTAACTGGAATACCATTACAACGGCAAATGAAAATTTAACAACGCACTCTGCTATCACTGACGGCAATGGTAGAAACTACGCAAATACTACCATTGCACCATCTTTTGAGTCGAAACCCTTTGGGAATCTCTCTAACAGCAGTGGAAACATAATAGATGCAAAAGCTCTGGAGAAATCACAGCAGCAATATCAACAACAACAGCAGCATTATCCAGGCAATAATTCCTTTACTAGCAATAGAACATTTGCAGCCACAAATATGGGAAATACAAAGGTAGACTTCCTTGAATTGGATAGAGAAAGCAGGAAAGATCGTCTTATCGACTCTCTCTCAAGCTCTGATATGATCACATGCCTCCCCGGCTTTAAAAAAGGGTAAGCCCTCAAAACAACAACATACTATTCTTTTTCAAACAGTTTTATAGTTTGTTAGGTTTTTAAAATTGATAAAACTAAAGAAACGTAATGATATTGGTGTGTATATAACACATGTATGTGTCATGTTATGTCAAAAGAGACGCCCAGGCATTAAGTTGAGAGCATACATATTTATACAGTGCATGGCATCATGTAGCAAAAAAAAGCTTTTTATTGATTTCTTAATGCTGTTCACACCTTTCGCTATACCTAAAATTCCATAAATACGGTCCAAGTAGACGTAATACTAGTGGGTGTCACATGAGGGAATACCCTAGTGCAATTTTCAGTCTTGCTTTTCAATGACAGACAACAGAGAAAAATGTATACATTTTGTGTAACATTTTACCTTCAATTTCACATATATACCTACATATTTTATCCACCTTGTTGTTACAAAGGTATGTCAATACAAGGAGGATTGACACACATATATTTTTAATACGTCATAATACCATGATCATCACACCTGGTCTACCATCTGGAAAAGGTGTACAAAATTCCCATACAAAACAATATACAACTACATCTGCTCCAACAACGGTCTCCTTTCTTCTGGTTCATTCAATAGGACACAAAAATGGAGTGGCTGAATTTGGCAAGACAGCATAAAAGTAGCAGTGTAGCATGGCCAGAACCTCAGTTCACACAACACTTCGCTTTTAGCTAAAAAACTACCTTAAGAAGAAAACTCTAAAAATTGTATTGCTACTACCAGAAAAGAATAGCTTTATGTGATATTGCTCCTCTACAAAAAGACGAAAAAAAATCCTTGAAAAACACTCGAATAAACTTGCTAATATACGTAGTCACGCTAGTCCTCGTAAAAAGGTAGCTCTTTTCATTCCTCCACCTCTACCACCACCACCATCAACTCTTCTCTCACTAGTTCTCTTTGTACATAAAAAAAAGAGCAGAGTTATAACAGCACTAGTAGCAGCAGCAAAAAGATAAAATATACAAACACCTTTGCTGCTGTGAAACATACCAAAGCGGATAGTTTTTCAAATGAAAGTTCCATTAGATTGTGTACCTTAGCAAAATAGATGGGCAGAAAAGCAGGGAAAGGGGGAAATGGATACGCAGGTGAGGTGAAGTGAAATAGTGAAGAGCAACTTTTTTTTTATCCCCACCGGATTTCATTATATTACATGTTTCCATTTTTACCATGAGATTTACATTATACGCTTATATATATGCACTTGCATAATAGGTACATGCATAGAACGACAACTTATTTACATGAATATATTCATGCGGATAGGTTTTAATAAGGATGCTGCCTTGTCTTTTGCGTGAAGTGAAATGAAATAAGCAACAAAGCTCAGTCACCGTTGTAGACTGTATAGCAGTCTGTCGGAAAGAGTAAAAGAAAGAAGGAATCGCTTTTGTTGAGGTAGTAAATGAAATACAATTTTGTATTTGTCTTTGTCATACACGTCTCATGGATGATGTTATTACAACTAACGTCTCATCAAATTTGGACACCTAAGATATACTTACTTTGCATACTTACGTATTATGTATTATTAGGAAAAACTGCATTTTGTCTAAAAATACGAAAAATGTATGAAACAATGAAAGCATTGTGTGAATTTTATTGTAGAAAGTTTTTCTGTTCTCTTTTCTTTATCTCACTTTGGGGAGAAAGTATGAAAGGGAAAAGTTTTAAAAAGTCAAAAGCCTCTTGCAATTTTTCCGGGAGAGATCACCCGTCTGATTTCATCGCGTAATGCATTAATGTGTATTTTCACAAGTACTTTCAGGAAGTACCAAAATACATCTTTTAAGGTATTATGTATACTTACTTGTATAATCATTTTCAAAAATATGGACTTTAAAGATACAAGATACAATGGACATTACAAGTTATACATACTTTTTCCTTTTTCAACTCATCATCATCTATGTGCAGTGACATTGGCCAGTTCTGATAGAATGGAAAGGTATATTTCATTGTTCATAACGCACTTATTTTATGATGATCGCGTCCGCCCCATTAGTTACTATAAATGTTTTAGCTTTTATTGTACAACACGGCATCACTTTCCCCGTATGTATGCTATAGTGTCATTAAACCATATAAGATGTCGAAATAATGGCTTTCATAACAATATAGGAACTACTGTTTCGCCAATTCATAATATCTTATGCAATGTAATGTGGCATATATGCCTTAAATAGGTATGTCCTTCGTCTTATGGCAAAAGTTTGCCGAGCTATGTACATTATGTCTACGAGTAGACAAAGGGTGTAGAGAAATGGTCGTTTTCTTCCAGGTGCAATATAATACAACTAAATAACCCATGGAAGAAACTGAATAAGAAGAATGTATGATTTTACTAAAGTCCTACGTCATTTCATTCCCCTGACAGTGCAGGATTAATTTATCTTAAAAATGAAAAGTACCTGACACAGCTTGTCATGAATGAATTTTCCATTCTCTCAGAAAGGTGGGAGCCGAAAATTAATGTACCTACTTCAATTTCATATTATACAGTCTTGTATGCATAAAACGGGTTTACTGCAAAAAAATTTCAAGTGAAATTGCACAATCCACTGCTACTACTTTACAGGATAAAATGTACTAATATTTTTGCTTTTTCATCTTTAACTGACACAGACGGACATGCAATAAACCATTACTTGTATAATAATGAGATTAAATCGAAGTGGTACTTTTGCAATTAATTTCATGTAATGTGACTACAATTTTGATACAAAAGTAGTAGTGTATGCACTTGTTTGAAAAAGAAGCGTTTCCTTGTCTTGCTTGAATGATGACATTGATGATCGAATTTTTGCTCCTTGATTCTAGTTTTTGACATGAAATGAATGAGTGTTCTCACACCGGCACAAGAGAAAACTTTCTTTTTTATCATATTATACCGCATGGTATTGTTAAAGCTAGCATTATCATCAGCTTAATAATAATAGTACTTCATTACTTTTCAACATAAAACTGACAACAGGCCCATTCTACGCAAAGCAACCTTGCCACGAATAAGTGGTGGCGGGAGAACATTCAATGACAAGGTTACTCCTCGCATGGCTCTTCGAGACATGAATCAGAACACTGGTAGCCTAAACTCAAGTGGTCCCCTATCGGCAGTTAGAGCCCCAATGGCACCGTCATCTTCATACGCTCGGCAAACACCTGCCACCCTCTCGCCGACCGCAGTTCTCAATAATCAAAGGAGGAGAGACCAAAGTAGTATCGATGGGGCTATCATCCCCGTCGGTGATGTAAATGGATCGTTCGCTAATGGAAATTCAAACTCTTTCCGCAATAGTGTAACAAATAATATCATTAATGGCAGCAGGCACAGTCCTCCTCCTTCTCCGATAACAAGAGCAAAACAAGCGATAGGTCGAGCTCAAAGCGAAATTTCAAAAATAAATAATTTTATGGAAAATGAAGAGGATAGACGAAAACCACCTGGTTCTTGGAAAAATATGGGAACGCCATTTTTCTCAGGTACTACTCCTGTTTAATTATTACAAATATCGCACACGTAACATTTCACACAAAAAGCATGATAAATCTCACGTATCTAATACAAGTAGTTACCCATTCAATAAAGCATAAGATAATGTTCGATATCGTTGTTTTTTTATCTAGAGCCTCTGACGAAATCCGCCCAAAGGCAGCAAAAAGCCCAATACCGGGTAGATTTAGAGAGACAAATTCTAGCAAGTAAGATGAGGAAAGCTGAAGAAGAGCGGAAGGAAAGAGATAGGAATGATCATCCATTGGGCCCTGAGTACGCTCATCCAGCTCTCACGTATTATAACCCACCTCAGAAAATTGTCGGCGTTGGTAAGTTGTAATAATATTATTCTTGCAGCTTATAGGTAATTTTGTTCAAGTGAACACCTACCCTTTCAGATATGTACATACTAATATAGTGGATTTAAGCGAGCACCATATGGAGCATGCTTTTGACATTTTAGATTGCTCCCTGAAATAAAGAAAAGTTTTTCATTAGCCTAATGCAATCCATATACAAACTTTCACTGGCAGCTTCGATAAAAACTCATACTACGTGTACATATATGTACTAATGTGTTTGAAGGGTTGGTGTGCGTACGATGATGATCATTATTTCATGATGCATACAGTATGCATTCTTTGTACACAGACTCATGTATCTTCTCTCTCCCTCTCTCCGTTTGTGAATTTTTGAAAAATTGAGCAAAATAAACTAGAATCTGTCTTATTGCAAATGATAAATGAATAGAACTAATATGAAACAAAAAAATCGCTTTAGATCAAGGAGGAACTTTTCCAAACACAACAACAGCATCAGCTATAACAAAATATATTAAAGAAAAGTACGCTCTTGATATATCTGCTAGTGGCGGTGGTAATACAATCCGAGCGTATACTTCAGGATATCCTCAAGAGACTGGTGGTAGCACTACTGCTCAAGGCAGAATAGCACCACTTCAGCAGAAGAAAAAAGAGAAAGCTTTAGCCAATCTAATGAAATCGAGAATGCATCCTGTTGGTGCTAGTGGTACTGGAAACGGAGGAGATCAAAATCGTGGCAATATTTCTCGTCTTCTTCCCATGAATCAATTGCAGCCAGGAGAGACCAGGCCTTACAGTAACGAAATGACGATGAGGATGCAGCCAGGAAATGGACCAAGATTTCCACCACAGCTACAACAACAACAGCAATATAACAACCAGCAACAGCAAGCACACGAGGCACTCTTTGGACATGCAAACTCGAACAGATCTGTTCAACAACAGCAGCAGTACCATCACCAACAAAGTCCGCAACAACAGCATCAACAGCATCCGGGATTCGCTCCACAACAACAGCATTATCCGCCTGGAACATATCCACCTCGACCTTACGGAATGAATACTGGCGCTTGGCCCATGCCCATGTACCCCACTTATCCCCAATATTATGGAGCGTATGGCCAACCTATGTATTCAAGTAATTTTTATAGTATTTATAACCACAGCTGAAGCCATGTTTTTTCCATTATAAAAGCATAGCATAAGAGACCATCACAGGCATGTACATTGTACATGGTAAAATTTGAAAACAAAATCTTTTTCAAACTCCTTCAAGGTATAGAGCAAAAGTTGCGTCTTACCTTTTAAAACAATATTCAATAGACATTGCTGTAGAAAGCAGGAAGATTTTATGCTCTGGTGAAGATGCAATTTTTTTTCTATTCTTTGTACATTTGCATGCCACACGTGCAAGTAGTGGATAGATTAAAGTCAGAAATTTTACGTTAGTATGTACCTCATCTATTTATTTTTTATGACGTAAATAAAGAGTCTTGTAACTTACAAGTTGTAAGTATACAGTACAGTGGTAAACAGTACTACTTAATGTAGGAGCCTATATGCTTTCAGATTGGTATCTGGTGGTGCAGAAAAGACAAACAAACTTTCAGTCAATCTTGTAAAAAACAAAGTAGTCTATGTATTGAGTTTGGATTGGGAAACCATATTACGGTACGAAAATGGTAGGGAAGAGAAGGGGTACCAAAAATTTACTTGGAATTGCTTTGCTTCCTGGGAATTTATGTTATTTGTAAAAAGAAATTACTTACATGAAAATTTACTGCGGTCAAAAATAGAAAGTTCTCTTGAATACCTATTTTAAACTAATAATAAATGCATATATATACAATAGAGAGAGATAAGATAGCTTCTTGTCCATAATCTTAGATACATATACTTTTTTGTACAGAGACCGAGAGGAAAGCCCTTCAAATGCTTTTGAGTGTAAACATTATGTTTTATATACGTTTTTCAGGTCCTAATCAAGGATCTGTAAATTTACAGCAACAACAACAGCAAGTGAATTACAATTCTCTTCCGAGTCTAGCACCACCACCATCTAAACCGCCTACTTTGCGTTCAATATTACATGATAAGCATGTTGATGAAGACAGCGGCTGTGACGATAATGATGACGATGATTCCAAGATAGACTTTGAAGTATTGAAAGAAAAAGCGTTTAAAGCGCAAAAAATTTGGCAGGCATGTACACAGATAAGAGATAAAAATAATGCATGTATTGCTAAGCCTTTGGTTAAAGTGATCGTGATGAATTAGTACGTGTATAAAGTCATTTTGAAATGAGACTTTTCTTTGAACTTAAATACGACAGTCTCATACATATAGAGAAAGTTGAAAATGCTTACAGCTTCATACAACAAAGGATTTTATTTTTGTCAAGTTAGACCTCTGATGAACTTCCTGACCCGGGACTGAGAACAGCAGTGTACAAAGCCGAACTACGTAAGCAAATTGATGAAGACAGAAAACGGAAGGCAGAGCGGCAGGCACGAGAAAGGGAGGAAGATGAGAGGATAGAGAGAAAAATTAGAGAATTTCATGAAGAAGAGCGAAGACGAATGAAGATAGAGCAACATACAAGAGCAGAACTGGAAGGGTACCATCGACATAAAACTGAGGTTTGTTTTTAATAAACAGTCCTTGTCAAAAAATTGTATTCTCTCAACTCGCTACGTGAAAAAAAAAGTTTTGAACGGAGAAACTTTCTCTTTCTCCCCGAGCTCCCGATCTAGAGAAAATTACTTTGACAAAAATGTTGGAAATGTATTCATGTTGTTTTTCTTGTTGTTGAACTTTGTTTCTTACCACCGTTAGTTTATATGTTATCTAAACTTTACAGAAACATAGAAAAAGGAGCGAAGGCTTTACTCTTTCAAAGCACTTGGAACGGAGGGGAAATGAGGTTAGACCACGTTCAAGATCAAGTCTACTAGCGGAAAAATTAGCTAGTTTTGGTCCAGACGCTGGAGATTTTGAAGATCCTACGGACTCGTGCGGATTTTATAAAAACAGAGATTACGAAGAAGGTTTGGACGAAATACATAATATTGATATTATAATAAGTTGCAAAAATCAATTCCATTTTACATGTAAATGGATTGTATTTTTCTGAATCTTTGCTGCTAAAAAATGTTGAAACCCGGAATGTTTTTTTTTTGGTAGAAAATGAAAACGATTATAGATGTTTGGAGAAGGATTTTGACTCATCTTCAGAGGATAAGAAAGAAAAGGGTCGTTCTATGAGCCCTCCCGTACCGGTTGTCCAGAAAAAATTGATGCAAAATTTCCTTCTAGGTAATGGCTAATCACTTTATTTAACCACTATGCACATAGGTAGTAATTCAGTATGAATTTAATAAAACGGACAATCTTTATTTTTCAGATAATTCTGATGAAAACAGTAATCCTAGACGTCAGATTAGTGCACTAGGACAAAATTTCCTGCTGGAACTAAAATCAAAACTTAAATCAGAAAGGGACTTGGTGGAAAGAAGATTGCAGGAAAAGCTTGAGTCAACTCACAAAAATATGAATCTTTTGAAGTATACAATGAGTCATCACAAATAAAAGCACCCTGCCTAGTACACTCTTTTTGCGAATCTTTCATAATTATTTCATCCCTACTCGGTAAAATGTAAGAAAACCAATGTCATGTTGATCGCATTTTTGTAGTAGGTACATTTTAATTTGAAAACGGATCAAGATGAAGGACAAAGGATGAAGGATGCACTTGTAGTAGCTGAGATTACATATAAATAATCTCAGTGTAGTAGTTCCGATTTCCGAGTGAACACTTTGTTCATTCAGGATTACTTTTTTGGAACTTTTTGGAATGCATGAGCATGACTCAGGAAACGTACGAGCTGCGGCACCTAGCGGCATAGTTTTAAGGTTGCAGCAGCGTTGCTGAGTTGTGAAAAACTTTTTTATGTGGGCATGTAGATGTCTCTTGGCTTTTTCCACTCACACAACACAACCCAAATCAATGCTTACTCAACTCAACAACACAAACACTACTTTTGCTCAGCTTGTTTTTTGTGTACTTTTTTTGCTGGGGATGGGATATTATATTAATTCATCCAGTATTCTCCTCATACTAAAAGCAGATGAGAGCGGGCCAGCGGGAAGATATTGGAATGAGAAGAATACAATAATCAGGCATATAGGAGTCATAAGAGTTCAATGATAGGAAGGATAGGACAGAGAGTATTTACAAAAAAGAGCGCTCAACGCTGCATTCACTTTCTGACAGGGAAAAGAAAACAAAGCAAAAGGTCTTTGTGTTCTGAAAGTGTGGCTTCAGTTCACAGTTGTGTGTTGTTTTGTGAAGTTTAGGCTTTGAAGTAGATTTGGAGGTCGGTTTTAAGAAATAAATGGTGTAATACCATTGTTTGAAGTCAAATTCTCATCAAGTGGTGCATCACCCTCTTTTGAAATCAGTTTTTTATCAAGTGGTGAAGCACCGCTGATATAAGTCGGTTTTGTCAAGTGTCTGTTCCAACCAGTACCCGTGTAACTGATATTTTAAATTGGCGTTACCATCATGTCAGGTTTTGACCAAAATCCAGTGTATGTTTCAGCCAGCCGTGATGAGGAAGATGAGGTGGAGACTGGGCAAGTTGACCATCAGCAGTACAAAAAAACTTTTAAAGATTTCTTACGGCAGTTCCAAGAGGGCCAGTTTGGATATAAGTACAGGTAGGACGCTGTAAAGTTTCTCCAACTGAAACTGAACCTCAGTCTCACCATTATTTGAAATAAACCAGCCAAATCCAGTTTTCAATGCTTCAATTCACAATTTTGGAAAGCAATTGTGTCATACGTAATTAATAAATGACCTGTAACCTGTATTTTTTTTCAGGGATCAGCTGCGACGAAACTACAATATTGGTCAGTACTATCTTGAAGTTAAGCTAGAGGATATCATACAGTATGATGAGGAGCTCTCTGGAAAACTCAAAGAATATCCTTCGGAGTTTATCACCGTAGTACGTAATTAAGCCTACTTTTTTATGCTTACCAAAACGTCAATATTTATTTGAAAATGTTTTTGCGCAGTTTGAAGAGGCAGCCAAGGAGGTGGCTGATGAAATTACATCTCCTCGACCGGTTGGACAAGAAGAAATGGAAGATATTCAAGTGATGTTAGTGTCTGATGCTGAGCCTGTTAAAATTCGTGAGCTTCGTTCGGAAAAAGTGTCAAAGTTGGGAATAATACAAGGAATCGTACTAACAGCTGCAGGTGTACGCTCTAAGGCGGTTAAGATATCGCTGATGTGCCGGAGTTGCAGATCTGTTCTTCCAAATATCCCAGTGAAACCTGGCCTGGAGGGATATGCTCTCCCTCGTAAATGTAGTACAAATCAGTAAGGAAATGATTCTGATTCTACTCGGAATGATTGTGTATAATCCATTTAGATTATTTAAAATGGTAAATAACTGCCATATATATGTGGTTTAGGGGAGCACAAGCTGGCCAAATACGCAGCCTACTAAGGTTAAAATGTTATCATAATTTTCACACATCTTTAATATTAATGGCTGTTCAAAAGTCACTATTAGTATGCATTCGATATTCGATTTTAGTAAAATTAAATGTTTCACATATTGACTTATCTACAGAAAGGATCTGAACACAAAGCAACTATCGGTGTCAGAATTCCATATTTTCGGGTGTTTGGGATTCATTTGGAGATGGATGGTTCTGGGCGATCGGGTAAAGTGTCTTACTCGCCAGCTGAAGAAGAAGAGTTTCGAAAACTGGCTGCCGCACCAGACTGTTATGAGAGAATAGTTAAATCCATCGCTCCAAGTATATATGGATCAGAAGATATCAAAAAATGCATTGCCTGTTTGTTGTTTGGAGGTGCAGCACTCTTGCAGTTATTGTCAATGCCACAAAATCCGAGTATTGAACTGTGGATACATTACACGTTACTTTATTTACAATATTTCAGGTTCTAGAAAACGTCTTCCAGATGGTCTAACACGTCGTGGTGATATTAATGCTTTATTGCTGGGAGATCCTGGCACGGCAAAATCTCAGTTGCTAAAGTTTGTGGAAAAGGCATCGCCGATAGGTATCTACACGTCAGGGAAAGGGTCATCAGCTGCAGGTCTTACTGCCTCCGTGAACCGTGATCCCGCTACGGTATGGTCACATTTTCCAATATAGCATGAAACTTAACTGCGTCAGCAAATAATAAATTCAAGCATTTAATGGTCGAAAACTGTATTCTATTAATTAATGTAGCGAAACTTTGTAATGGAGGGAGGAGCAATGGTCTTGGCTGATGGAGGAGTAGTGTGCATTGACGAGTTTGATAAGATGAGGGAGGATGACAGAGTTGCTATTCACGAAGCAATGGAACAGCAAACTATATCTATTGCAAAAGTAAATACGTACTATCTTAACAATGCTAAATTAGCATGTCATTTCATATTTTACAATCTGTCATTCTCAGTGTTGATTCATCACTAATAAACAAATTTCGTTCACTCAAGGCTGGAATAACAACCACGTTGAACTCCAGATGTGCTGTTCTTGCTGCCGCCAATTCAATATTCGGAAGGTGGGATGATACGAAAGGGGATGACAACATTGATTTCATGCCGACCATCCTTTCTCGATTTGATATGATTTTTATTGTCAAAGATGAACATAGTGAAGACAGGGATACGGTACGCTGCAGATTTCCACCCTATAACAATGTTTTCGTATATGTTGGTTGTTTTTAAAATGATGAGTGGCACTGATTTTTAGCGAAGAGTAACCGCTGTAAAAGTTACATGGTTCTCAATGATGCCATACAAGTGCCCAGGGGCCATCTGATTATTAAATTCAAACACAAACTTGTATATTATTGGTATCATGTGTTGTACTGTATGATTGCGCTCTAATGATGAATATTAATTTTAAAACGATTGTTAGATAATGGCGAAACATGTAATGCGAGTGCACATGAATGCTCAAAGAGTGAATGAACAGGAACAGGAAGGAGAACTGTCTTTATTGTTTTTGAAGAAATATATTGCCTACTGTAAAGCGTAAGTAATTTAATTCTGATAGTTGTATTTTAGTTGTTTTAACTCGACTATTTTTGGTGGAAAATCAATGGTATACTTTGTTTTGTTTAGAACATGTGGACCTCGACTTACCCTTGAAGCCAGTGACAAGTTGAAAAATAAGTACGTGACAATGCGTAGTCGAAATAGAGAAGGTGAAGAAGAAGCACATCGTCGAAATCCCATCCCCATTACAGTGAGGTAAGTCTATGCATGAAGAATACATAATACCAGATAGTTTTAAAAAATTCTTTAAAGACGAATTTCTGTCCAAGAATGTTACAAATACGAAAATTCAACTGTGAATTAAATAGGCAACTGGAAGCAATTGTCAGAATAGCCGAGTCCCTGGCTAAAATGCAACTGAAACCGTTTGCCACTGAGGTCCACATTGATGAAGCACTGCGATTGTTTCAAGTTTCTACGTTGGATGCGGCAAGCTCTGGAAACCTGGCAGGTAAATCTCAGCATAATTTGATTGGCATTTGCACATTCAATATTGGGTAGTCTGTTGGATCAGTTGACAAAATTTACTTAAAATCGAAAATAATAAAAAATGAAGGTGTGGAGGGCTTCACCACGCAGGAAGATCATGAAGTATTGAATCGTATTGAAAGTCAGCTGAAACGGCGTATGGCCATTGGAACGCAAGTTTCAGAGCACACTATTGTGCAAGACTTTATACGACAGGTAATTTAACTTTTTAACATATTAAAAGAAACTACATAAACAAACAAAAAACATTTTACTTATTACCTCAAAGCTCGCTACATGAATCATGCAGGGAGCTTATATGTTTATAAATTCTATCAATTTTGCAGAAATATGACGATAAGGCAATTCATAAAGTTTTGCATACAATGATCAGGCGAGGGGAGTTACAACATCGCCTTCAGAGAAAAATGTTGTATCGCATGAAGTGAACTTTATGTCTACAAAAATGGCGGTTTTCAATTTTATCCGATGATGTGAACGGTTTTTTCCAAATTTTAAATCTTGTCCAAAAAAAGCAATTCGAACTTACACTTGAACAGAAAAGCATTTTTTATTTAAAATAATGATTGTGTTAATTTTGTATGATTTTAAAATGCAAATAAACAAAAAAATTATAATTCAATTCAGGTTTCTTTCCCTTCTCATATTTGTTTGAATAGGATTAGGATTAGATTATACTGTACCTAGATTTCCCCCGAGGATTTTTTTCAATCGATTGCAATGGAGTTATTGGAAGGGAAGATGTTTGGTGTGTATTTATTATTCATGACTTGTTTGACACGGGTCTCATTACATCATCCTAACTAACGTCAAACGTTGTTTTCTGTTACCAGTTCGTCTCATTGTTTAAGCCGAAGTGATATAGGTCATCGTTCACGTTTTCAAGTAATAAATTGTAGTTGGTCTATTATATTTGTATACTGTGTGAAACTAAAATGATGTATCTTTGCTGCGTTCCCGGAAGCTAGTTAATGTAATTGGAATGAAATAAGAACGCGTACAGCATCAGGGAATTGTGATTTGATTTTGCTTAGCAAATATCATCCACGAAATTATACTATATTGCGTAAGAAGGTGCAGGTGCGTGTAGAGAGAGTCATCATACAAGTGAATTGAGTTCCAAGAACAGTTGAGCCAAGTTTGGGATCGCAATTCGCATGACAATTACTACTACATACTATGTACAAGGTGTGCGTGCAAGTTTTGCGAAATTCTACAAAAACCAACAATAATCAGTAGTACTGTATGCCTATACTATACACTACATATATTTAAGTGATTGATGATGATGATACGTAGCAAAGACAAGTCATGGACATGATAGATGGCTAATTTGCAGAAAGTAATTATTTAAATTCAAATTATTGTGATTTGATTTTGCTTAGCAAATATCATCCACGAAATTATACTATATTGCGTAAGAAGGTGCAGGTGCGTGTAGAGAGAGAGAGTCATCATACAAGTGAATTGAGTTTCAAGAACAGTTGAGCCAAGTTTGGGATCGCAATTCGCATGACAATTACTACTACTATGTACAAGGTGTGCGTGCAAGTTATGCGAAATTCTACAAAAACCAACAATAATCAGTAGTACTTACTGTATGCCTATACTATACTCTACATATATTTAAGTGATTGATGATGATGATACGTAGCAAAGACAAGTCATGGACATGATAGATGGCTAATTTGCAGAAAGTAATTTAAATTCAAATAACTTATTCGAAATAATGAACATTTTTATTACGCTTACTATTCGATTCACAATTTCATTGGAAATAACAACTAAAAAACTGACAAAATGAAAATGAAGCAGTAAAATTAATAAACAAATATGAGGCGATAGATCCTTCTTCTGATCGGAATAGGAACTCTGGCTAATCAATTTAAGTTAAAGCTACGTCTAAATGTAAACGAAAGCCTATGTAGGTTTACACGTTGAGTTGAATTGCATCTTATTCTTTTCACAATGAATGGATATTTTATTTATTTTTGGCTTCTGAAGTTGTCCGAAGCAATTCTCCACTTATTGTCGTTGTCGGCTGTGATAATAATTTGCCTTGAGAATGACTTGATTATCCCCGGTCCTGAGACTCTGCACTGGCCACCAAGTGTTATAACAAACGATTTTTTAGATCCAACCGCAGTACCTTTAAATTATTAATGGTGAAATAAGGTTTGAAGTGTTTCAACCCAGAAATCAAATTAATTTGTTCATATTTCAGTGGTGGTTGCCGGTTGTAGTCTTAGTAGACAGTAGACACCGAATCCACAAGTAAGATTTTGATTAAACAGACATAGACACAACTTACTGCTGAGAGATTGGCAATCCATGGAAGTTAAATGAAATGTCAGCGAGGGTAGTTGTAGTTCAATGAATTTTTGGATGCCATCTCGGGAGAAAATCGGATTTCCATCCCATAGCATTATAGAGTCTTCTAAATAAAGTTGACCAACAAGCTGAAAAGGGACGTATAAACGCACACTATAGATTATAGTATTTCTGTTGTACAAGGAAAAATTAAATGTGTATAGAATAGGTTGGGGTGAGTAGAGCATACGTATCAAGTTGAAACTTAAATTATTTGCAATTGGGTCATAATTTTACGAGTAAGATCATTCATACATGCGGCTTCTTTTCGAGCATATCATGGTAATATTGCGAAAACTGAGTCGCAACAGCGGATGCTTCGTCCACATCTTGTTTCTTGTCCTGTAATAAAAAAAATTTAATTAATCACACACAATTTTACGGAAGAATTATAAAAATTCCTCAAATTATAAATAGGTAATTAAGGTTTTTCATTTTTATTTGAAATACATAGCCATGTTTTCT
>JAHZMZ010002727.1:0-24194 GCA_027743805.1 Lepidocyrtoides sp. E14 | reverse complement strand
TTTATCCCTTACTTCCCGTTCCCATTTTCTACAAGACATTTATTTATGCATGAATTTAGCTATGTAAATGACCCAAATTTATGACTACCTTCTTTTTCTTCTTCTTTTTATTTTCCCGTTCTAACTTCTTGTTCTTTTCTATCTCTTTCTACATTTCGTCCTTTCCCTCTTTTACAATTGGACACATTTAACAAGAACAACAGAACAAGTTATATATACGGCTAAATATATAAAAAAGAATTTTTCTTGGCTGCTCTGCAGCTACATATTCTCTTCATGAGAGCATCTGCACCAACACGGAAGATTCATTGTTATTTACGTGGTGGTGGTAGAAATGGAAAGAAGAATTGGATTAGAAGAAAAATCTACTACATATACATCTGTGTACTCTCTGCAGCAGCTTTGTCATGCTCTTAACACTGCCTATTTGTATTTCCACCTCTACTTCTCTGCTTTTATAACACCAAATTTCATTTTGGGCAAGAGGAAATTGCGAAACCGTCAGAAAGAAAACATTTTTTTTTCTCTAGAGTTGTGTGGAGTCCACACCGCCACACACAAGCAAAGCGCCTTATGGTACGTCCTCACTCACTCCTCCTCATCATTTTGTTACAACTCAGCACAAAAAAAAATTTGTGTTTCAATACAGAAACCAGAGCATAGTGTGTTCGCGTTGCGTACTTCTTGTGTATATGTGTGTACACACATTAAACTTGGTGTAAACTTGCCAGCAGATCTTCTACAAGAACGATGGGGAAACCGGCTATGAATTATATGGAACTTGGTAGCGGTACAGGAAAGCCAAGCAATCTTGAAGAAATTTTGCAACACAAGAGACTAAAAGACTTTAAACTTGTGGGGTCTTGGCTATTTTAACGAAATAAAAACTTAAACGCCTTGTTGTTGTTGCTGCTCCAGAAGGCTAAATTGTAGAATTATAGGCTAGCATGGGAAAAAAGCATAAGAAAAAAAGTGAGTGAGTTGTGGTGCGAAAACCATAAAGGAGCGAGTTTACATAGTCAAAAGAAAAAGATCGAGGAGACGACAGCACATGACGCATACAAAAGAGCGACAGTATCGTTGCTGCTGGTGTTTCCTACTACTTTTCAAAGACAAAGTGAAGAAAGGAGATAGCAGCACGAAGGAGTGGAATTTGTCATGTTTTCAGCCAACTGTGACCCTTCCTCTCATTTTTATTTCCGCGTGTGTGACTGACTTACTTCACTGGAGTATAAGAAAATGATGACTTCACTTCAGCTTCTACCAATATATCTCCATTTTCTCCAAAGAAAAAAAAATACCCAAACTAGGTGTTAGACATGCATATGTTATCATCATTCAACTCTCTGCCCCTTTTACTCTGTCTATCTCTGTCTTTCTTGATCTTACGCTTATTCTGAATTTATTGAAAGTGTGCTGATAAAAGTGCGTTTAAATCCATCCCAAACCTGATGGTTTGTTTGATAAAGAAAAGTAAAATGCAAACAGAAGTCTGACTGAGAAGAACTTGCTGCCAGGCTGCTATCACTTGAAACAACACAATCGAATGCGTGGGCGTGACGTGATTTTCTATTGTTATTACTACCGTGAGGAATTCATGATTGTGACTGACTGATAATAAAATATAGAACAATGAGAGGGATGCAAAACTGATTTGTACTTTATTTGTTATTTCTCCTCCTCCCGCTTTTCTTCATCTTATTCTTCTCAAAATCTGGAGCAGTGTCCCCATAAAATATTTAAATTTCTCTAGCTTACATACACAGTATCCTGACTGTGGTGACTGGTGACAAAACTAATACAATAATAGCAGTGCAATAAAAAGAAAACAGTTTCATTTGCCCACTCTGTCAGTCACAATTAAATTAAGTTCAACATGCATTTTAAGCTGTCCGTCGTGTGTCTGCTAAGTACTTTCTGCAAATAATGAGGAAAGTACCACTGTGAAAGAGAGCAGTGCATTATACTACATGTAACATTATACAGCAACTGGTGTGGCGGCAGCAATATAATAATATTGTTTGTCTGCTGCCTTGTTTTTAAGCACCTTATGTTCACTAGTTTTAAGTAGAAGCAACTTTATTTCAGTATAAAATTGGATGGTTTTCCCTGGTTTTGGTCTTTTAAAAGGATTCCCTGTGAAAGCAAAGCAGAGCATTATTGCTACCAAAATTTACAACTGCCGTTTTTCCATCCTGACAAAGCAGCCCTGTGGAATTATACCTTTCAGTTTGTTTGTTTTTAGTATTACGATACAAAATATTGTAGCATCATCCTCATCATCATCATCATCAACACAGGCCTTCGAGCAAATATCCTATAAAATGTTTAGTGTGCTAGTTGCAAATGTAAGCATTACGTGAGAGTGAGAGCATTCTAGTGTATTGTTATTACGAAAATAAATATATATATCCTGTACTATACTAGTACATAGCAGCAGTGGCATCGACTTTCCCTTCCCTTGCAATAGAAAATAAAATAATAACATTTAATCCTTTCGGCTCTGTTTTTCCAATGTAACGAACACTTTCATTATTGGAGCAATTGTAATAGGGGCTCCTCCATAAGCGCAATACCATTTATATCTATACAGCAAATGGACTCTTTTGTAATGTCGACCACTGTCTTTTTGTGTTGGATGGATAGTATTGTGCATTTAAAGCTAACTATCTATGAGAATATTTTGGAACAAATCTTTCTGGTGGTGGTGGTGCTAGTGGTGTGTTTTGATTCTGCACTGATTGCTGACGGAACGCAGTATTTAGTATGTTTATCTATAATGCTAAAAGTACATGTTTGTTTTTACATCCTTTATGATGGCATATAAATGTATATTATTATGTACGTAGATAAGCTACCTATCATCATCATGCTATCGACACAAACTATTATTTTGGATAAATCAGGCAAGATGTTTTTACTCTGTTGTTTTGTTCATTCCGAAATGTCTATTGTTTACTGTACTGCCTTAGTTGACAGCGAAAAGCTTCAATCGTTTGCACTGTTAGCTCCACGCCTTTGTGATTCCCCACTACTACCTTACTACTTCTACTGGCATCAATTATGCATTCATTAATTCCACTGGCAATCCTCCTGGTACAACAGATTCAGAGTTTCCGGTTGGGTGGTGAGAAGAAATAAGGGAGCGCTCTTTCAGAACAAAAGGAATGCACGGTTCCAAATATGGTACATTCGTTCTTCACGGAAAATCCCACACATAAAAAACTATTATTTTTTATTTTAGTCATTCAACCAACATGGCATCTCATTTTAATATCGAAATAAAACGAAGAAAAATAAAAATACAAGTACCTTTATGCACCTTTTGCAAAATGTCGTGAATAGTCCAACAATGCATCCATTGTTCCCCGTATCGTGTGTATGCATGTACGTCACACAGTCACACGTCAAATTAAAAGTTCCGTCAAAGGATAAAAGAGCATTGCATCAAACGTACATATTTTATTTTATCCTACCATTACATAAAAATACACATGGAATATTTGAATGTATTTTAATACCATCGAAAATCAAGTCATGGCAGTGCTAATGGTAATTCTGTCAACTGCACTAGAAAAAAAACGGTAGTCTCTGCTTCACTCACATCACCGGCAAATAGCCTCAGTTCCGGAGAAAATCCTTTGAGCATAATGTCACATAGATTTTGTACGTGTTTCTCCCCTTTTTTAATAAATACTAAAAGATATCAGAAGGAGCTTAGTTTTTTTTCTTCTTTTAAAGCCGCACAACTTCACTGGGTGGATGAAATGAAAGCTTATTCAGAAAAATAAATACAGCATGTAGGTAAGTAAATACATATAAATGCTTCGTTTCGTTCTCCTGACGTACTTAATATCATTAGCACCAACCAACTGACTGTCTTCTTGTCGTTCCTCTCTTTTTAAGCACAGCTTCCAATTTCTTACCGGTACATACTTACCACCACCCCTCTAACTTATCATGTAAGTCTGACATAATATATCTCTTGCGTGTACCTACCTAGCGTACTATAAAAAAAAATAATAATAAAATAGCAAATGAAACGAATAAGTCGTGTACTCTTTCGCACACAGAGATTTCACAAGACATCGTGTTGGGTTATTTTCCCCAGCTGGATTGGAAGGGATTAGCATTACTTTGGTAGGGTGGGCCCTTGATGTGATAAGACAGGCGGAGAGTGAGATATGTCATCTTGTCTTGGTTTTATACGGCAGAGCCAAGTATACTTTTATAAGAAGAGCTGTACATATCCAAGTATCCAACCCAGCGCTTTTATGTATTTATAAAAAGGATGTATGGATTCTGAAGAGACGATGAGGACGACGGCTTTGAGAACACGAGGAAAAGGAAACAGGTCGAAAGATTCGATTTCCCATCCAAAAATCACTCAAGAAGAGGAGACCAAAATACTAGGGAAAGACTTGTTCAATTTGATGCTGCAAGAGTGACAGCCTTCTCTATAGTGTTTTCATTTTTTTTCTCTCATTTTTTCCTTCAATTACGCGATATTAGTTATGTATTTCTATATTATTGCTGGTGGAACATGAGCGTTTTACTTTTAGTGCATGTCCCTATTTTTTCTCATTTCAACTAACTCATGCTGGTTTACTGGATGACTGGATTGCATTTAATAAAACGCAGTTATTGGCTTGCTTTTAGCGTTCAGTGGAAACATTGATGCATGCAATGAGAAGAAGTATTCCGCATCAGATGACTTGATTCGCTATTTCGATATTCGTTTTTGAAAACTAAACACAATTGTAAAAAAAAATAATATGTATGCAGTAGCAAACGGGAAGAAAACGAGCTTACAGTTACGTACGACGACAAAGATGAAGGAGGAGTATTATTTATATGGGCAAATTTTCATTTATTGTTACAAGCAGACTCACTTACTAGTACATTCTTATCGTTGATGTACCACTAAAAGTGTACTCATTTCTTCTGCACGTGCGTTCATACATCATCATATATTAGTGCGAGATATGAGTTGAAATACATTTAAGTCTAGTACATTATATTATTGGATGGGATGATGATGAGAGAGTAGTAAAAGTAGAAGGAACAAACACACAGTTGAGTTTAGCCTTCTGTAGAAAAGCTCCGGCGGATGTGAGGGAAAACTCCATTTCAACTCAAGATTCTCGGAAACTGGTCCATTAAACACAGGAATGGCGTATTTGATGGCAGCAGTCGTATTAAGAAGATGGCTTGACGAGTTGAGTGTGAATAAGCGTAACGTAACGTGTGTGTATGTGTATGCATGTGTATATGCCTTTTTGTAGGAATAAGAAAGTCTAAGAAAAAGAAGAACGTCTGTCGCAGCTCAGTAAGTTCTACTACCATCATCATCACCTCCTCCACCACTTTTACTCATTCCTCAGTGAAGAAGAGATGACGATAGAGGTGAATAAAAGATGATGAAAATGGTGTTGATGATGACAAGTCGCACACTCATGAATTTTATGGGCTGTCAAGCTTATTAGGTTAGTATCGTTTAATATTTATTCGGTAGAGAAGGTTGCATAAAAAAAAGAAACAACACACACACACACATACCCACACAGTTTTCGTGTCTTGCAATTTTTTTGGATAATATAGGATTGGCATAACCCACTACGACTTTTATATCCCCAGCTCCATTAGAATAAAATAGGACACTATTTTCCAGCAAATACTCCAATTTTTATTTCGTACAAATTACTCGCCATCATGTATGCATCGAAAGATTGAAAGGGACGTAGACATTCCTTTTTAGCCTTTACTCTCTTTTGTATCTACACATGGCTTTTATGAAAATTAAATTTTCAGGAAGGCACTGAAAGGTAAATAGTCAGGGAAAATCCAATGGTTCACTGTAACATATTATACAACATTGCAGATGTAAGCTACCTTTAAAGCGTACTAACTAGCTGGTGGAATTTTTATAAAAAAAATAAATCAGCGGATGTGCCACATGGACTGAATTCTTTTCTACAAATACCTAAATCCGAAACAAGTTGTAGCTAAACAGAAATTCCTTAATTTGACTCCGCAATTTCAGCACTTTTAGATTGATGCTTGTCGTCATCATCATCGCAATCAATGGAAAACAGCAGAGGCAAGTACTACTGCAGCTACTGGGTTATTTGATTTATTTTATGAAATGAAAAGGTGTTTTCATCAGCGTGAATTCCCAGCATGGACCAGAGTGTTATGTGTCAGATTCTATTCGTGCATTCATCATTTCTCTTATTATCATCATTCTATCCAATCCACCACCAATATTACCAAGTTTGTGAGCACAACACCAAAAACGGAAAGCTATAAATATCATGAAAAACAGTACACCTCACAGCAGCACATCATACCACTCGAGAATTCAAGACAGAATTCGAATTTAATATAATATTTTAGCTCTAGCATCCCTCCCCATCACTACTACTATACACAGATAATAGCAATTCAGTCTGGTAACATTCTAAGCGTAGAGGCCATCTCATCTCTCATCACATCTGATATCACATTTACTCATCATCATCATTCTCAATTCATGTCTCGTCATAATATTATATTCTCCCTTTCCTGTCTACCAATCCCTCATTCCGTAAAAACAGCAACACTGATTTTAATATATAATGATGACGAGGATGATGTGATGGCAAGGTTGATAAATATCCAGAAACACATTTAATATCCAGACCTGCTCTGAAGAGCGGAACCACCTTGCAAAAACTTTTGCCTTTTGTTATTATTATTATTATTATTACGAGAGCTGCCTTCTTTCCTGCTTTTAGTAGCTCTCCTCTCCATCCAAACCAGGTTGATGATGATGCTGATTTGGCTTTGGCTTAGGTCCACACTAGACTTGAACAACAACAGCATTTTGCGAATAATAGTGTTGTACGCGTGTAACGTGTGTGTATCCCCTCATGGTAGTAGTAGTAGTAGTAGTAAAGCCTGCTTGTTGGCACTTACACCCTTTGCATAAAATGGATCTATTTTGTAATAATATTGCACAAACAAAAATATGGTTTGTTGCTTTAGGTTAGGTACTAGTACTAGCTTGATGGCTGGTAGCAGCAGCAGCAGCAGTATATTATATATCTGCTGCTGTGCAAGTCTGGTAAGGTAAAATGAAAAAAAAGAAGCTTACATGTAACAAGATGATAATGGTGAATATATTGGACGGGAGACTAGCTGTCTGGTTATGAACGATGAATTTCGCCGTAAGGAAGGTTCTGTTCAAAATGCTTTTGTGACCTCCTGCTACTACTCTTCTGCTACCTTTTTAACTGTGAGTTGGAGAACACAGTGGATTTCATACTAGCAAAAGACAAGTAGTCAGCCATCATGATGATGAGTCTTTTGCCTGCTGAAAAATATTATGCTATGCCCTAGTTATTATTACAGAGAGGTGTTTTCCATTACCTCCCGTCAAATTATGACAGTGTTATGAATGAGACGTGTCTGGGCAAGATAAGAAGAGTGAAAAAAATGTGAAATAAGAAATAGACTGAAAGCGCACACACACAAGTACCTACCTGCGTATGTAAATATAAATGTAGGAAGATGATGATGATGATGATGATGTTGAACACCCTTTTACTCGTGCAAATTTTTCATCTAGCTAGGGTCATTCTACAAACTTGAAATGGACTAAATGCAGATATTAAGTGGTAAATGATGTGCATATGTATATTTCAGTTTAATAAAAAATATATATAGCAGCTATTTGATTCCTTGATGCGAGAGATTGTTTTAATCCTTATTACGGCTTAGCATCTATATAATATGCATGTACCTACTTAATGTGTCTATTTTACCTGAGTGCTGCAACACCAGCAAAATAATGTCAGCTAAACCATTTCACTTGACTATTTCAGTTTTTAGCTACCGTGCCTTGTGTTCACGCTGAGTAAAGCATTTTGCGGAGATAAAATGTCGTCAACGATGATGATGATGATGATGATGGAGAGCGAAAAGTTGAAGAGTGTAATAATGAAAATGATGTATCAAAGTCATCATCATCTTCATCTCACTGTGCTTTTAATGCTTCTGTTTATGTCTTTATTCTCCATTCACCACCACCACCATCACCACCACTCACTACCACTGCACTACCATCATAATGATATCCTTCTTCTCACTTACTTTATCTTCTTCTCTCCTTCTTCTTCCATTAAAGTTACACGCTGTGTAGAATTACACACACACACACACAAAAAACTGAAATAGCTCATACTTACTAGTTACTACACTGCTGCCACACTTAATACCACCGCCTCATTTTGCCCCTTTACATTTTCCGTTCATACCAAATGACTTCCTTGCAAAACCATACAATACCTACACAAATTATATGTTTTGCCGTTTCCAGTAGCCGTGGTAGTGGTAGTCACTGTGCATATGTTCCAAAAAAAACTTCCCATTTTCCTATTTCCTCGCTCTTTCACACACATCACTCTGTCTCTCTCTCTCTCTCTCATTTCATTCCCATTATCAGAAGTCATTCTATGGAAGAGTAGATTACTATACCGTACATAATATCCATTATGTGTGCTAGCTACGCGTAAGTGTAGCTTTTTGTACAAAATACAAAGTTTTGCATTAGCGCCACACCAAACGAAAAGGAAGAAGAAAGGGCAGAAAAGATCATCATATTATGAATGAGTACAAAGTAACCACTGGAGAGAGTCGACTCTCAATGAATGCTGATGCAAAATATTATCTTTCCTCTGTGCTCCTTTTATATTTATATCTTTTTATGGAATAGAACGTCAAAAAACTTTTTTGCTTTAGCCTATATACCGGAGCAGCATTGGATTTAAAAAATGGACACATTTATATCATCCGCAGCCTGTGTGTCTATGTATACCTAACTAACTACATATATATTTGATATTTGTATGTGTGTGCAGATCTCTTTCTCCATTTATATGTTAACAAGTACACTTACCATTTCCATAATAATAGTAATACCAACAACATCAGTTTTCATCATGGTCTTCTTGTTGTAACTTTTCAATTGTATTTGCAACAGAGGATTAAAGCGTGTTCCACATGTGTTCCACCCCCACCGCATAAAACAGTAAAAAAAACACACAGAACTACTACTACACACTTTTGTTGTAGCACTGCGTCCTTTGAAATGCCTCGTTTGCTCCTTGTCATTTTTTTTGCGGAGGTAGAAGGAAATGAAATGAATGTACCGAAAAGAAGTGGAAGAGCTAAACGATAATATGCTTTGGGAGAAAGAGGAAGGACAAAAAAAAGGAAGAGGCATTATGCGTAGCTTGTTTTTATGCATGCATGTATACAGTATACCCTGTGGCTGAGCAGAACAATATGTATTTTTTGCAACGTTCATCATCAGCAGCATGATCATCATAATAATCGTTATGGTATATGATAATGAATAAATGCTTTTCCTTCTCTCAACTTTCATGAATGAATGAATGAATGCTTTGTTTGAGTAAAAAAAAAGTCGCTAAAAGAGTTACGTAAGCATTTGCACAGAGGAAAGGTATATATATACGTAATGTAGGTAGGTACATAATATATTATAGTCTACTTGAATGTTATAGGTATAGCATGTGTTTAATAGTGCTTTTTATGCATATAGGCAACTTTTTTTTCTCTGGAAAATTGCATAAAAGCTGTTTCTTCATCGTTGGAAATGGTTTATTAGACCCTGCAAGCAAGTCATTTTCTTCTTTTATGTCCCGTTTTCTTCATCTTTTCTTCTTTCCTTTCAAATGTAAAATGTAATGATAGTGTGCATGTAGGAGCAAGTAAGTGGTATAAAAAAAGTAAAGAGAGAGAGAAAATGTAAAACATGCTTTGTAAAATGGAATGCTTCACTGGAATGACTTGTGTTGTCTGCGTTTTCTTTATACTTTTGCTACTGTGCTACTACTACTACTACTACTACTTCTTCTTCCGACAGCTGCATGTTTCCTTTTTGCTGTGTTTTTTTAAATTCACAATATTATATGATGATGACAGTCGAGAGTCAAGTTTGGGGAAGAAGATGAGAGGAGGGAGCCGGGAGTAGAAGAAAGTGTATAGTAGTAATAATAATAATAATATGAATTTTGACAAGTAAAAACGAAACAAGCCAAGGAAAAAATATAAAAAAAGGATTTCCCTCCAGAAACATTTTGAGAAATGGAATGGTCCTAATTTCATTTAAAACTTATAGATAGGTACATACATGCATAGGTAATAAGGACGTATGCATATGGTGGAGACTTTTGAGAGGACTTCCGTTAGAATTACGTACATGCATAAAATGTGCATGGTTTTGAAGAAAGTGGTGATGATGGTGGCACAGGGAGTAGTATGTAGTTGGTAAAGAAAATTTTTCATTTTCTTCTTCACCCACAAATATACTGCTACGCTGAACTCTCTGTCTCTGTTTTCTATAAGAATGTATATTTATTTTTGAAACTTGAATGTTCATAGACAGCTAAGGTAAAAAGGTAGACAGAGGAAACTGAGAGTTAAGGTGAAAGTGAGTATTATATTTTTGGCATATAGTCAGAGTCACATTTCGACACGTAGATACATGGCTTTTACAGCTGTTAGCATATATCCCCAACCACTTATTTCCTCGCCGCTACGAAACTCCTCTCTCGCGACATCCTACACACGTTCCCCACCAATTTTCGTCAGCATTGTAGCAATAAAAATGGGTACAAAGTTAAAAACTCTTGTCTTCCCGTTCATTCGTGCAGAACGTTAATTTAGGTGACGAAAAAAGTAAACTTGTAAAATGTGGAATGAATATGGCAGCACATATAGCTTCACGGCTGGCACACAGTGGTGGGCGACTGCTGTAAAGACAAGGTGAGTAAACAGGTAAGCGGAAATTTGCCCCAAGTTTACCGGATCAAACAAGAGGACAAGACACAGGTGAAGTGGCACAGAGGCGTATTACATTACATAACCCATTACTTCAGGAAAAAAAACAGCAAGTGACTCTTTTCAAACATTCTGTTCATGCAGAGCACCAGACGCTCACTTCCAACAAAAAAATTACTTGTACCGAGAGAAAAAAAACAGTGTGTGTCTGATAATACCTAATTGCCATTATCAGGCAACCTCCTTGTGAAAAATGGAACGAGTGTGTGTAATAGTAGGCACACATGTAACAAGGATGAAAGCAGCAGTGATAATAATGATGACAAAAGTGAAAGTGGCTTTGTCACAGAAAAAAAAAATCTCAGAATAAAGCAAGAGAAAAAAAAGTGAAATAAATTTTGCTCCTACTTACCTGGCATAGTGACAATGTGGAGTAGCAGTAGTGGAATGAGAATGGGTGCAGATGTAACCAGGCTTCTTGTTAGAGAAAATGGATAAGAAACAGCGGCAGTAGCAGATGAACTTGATGATGATGATGATAGTGACGATGATGATGATGATGACGACGAAGATGACGCGATGTTAAAGAAACTCCTGTTACTACTTCTTTTTCTTCTTGTTATCCTCCTTCTTCTTGGTATGGATGTGATGACAGTAGAATTATGGGTATAGGTTTCATCGAAGTGATTTAGTTGTGGTGAAAGACTTTTCAAAAACTTCATCCTGCCACTGCTGTTTCTTCTGGTGGTGGTGGTGGTGGTGCCGCTGCTACTGCCACTGCCGCTAGGGTTGCTGATTATCCGGCCTTTGGTTGTAAGGTCCGCTTCTACTATTGACAAAGTCGTTGAAGAAATAGCATCAGTACTGGATATAGTAGTAGTAGTAGTATCGACGGTTGTAATAGAACAAGTCATATTTTTCTTTTTTCTCTCATTTCTTCCTTCTGCCAACAAGGAACACTTTTTCTCTTCCTTCTTTTCCTCTCCGAGCAGCAGCATCCCTCCAACTTTCACATTTATCATTTTCCCCATTTCTCTCTAAGGCTTCTTCTTTTCAGACTTCCCTCAGGGAAAACGAAAAAAAGTCAGTTTCAAAGGAACATTATTATTTTCCCATGCACATTCTCAAGCATAAGTACACCAGCAAGTATATAAAAAAAGTACATGCACGCTTGCTATTATTATTATTTTATATTATTCTGTCTGTACTGTTAGGTAGGTATACACAAAAAACAAAGTTATGTCGGTAGTTATATTTATTTATTTTCTCGTCCTGCACGTCCTCCTTTTTTTACTTTTACACATATACACACACAGCAGCACGATAAAGTACGCTTTTGCTTTGCTTTTATTTTTTTCTCAACTTGTTTCTCCTGTTCCCATTATTAGTCCCATGTGCATGTCTGCTTTAACTTTGTTCAGCTGAATAATTATGTTGATACTATATTTGTAGCCCACATGCATAATATATTGTACATGCACATATATTGTTATTATATTATTATTTCTCTAAGTTTACACTTTCACGTTAACTTGAACTACAAAACGACCCTGTATACATTTCTATTCTGATATGGTCGTTTCTTCAAAGGTTCACTGCTTGTTTTGTTTTTTTACTAGAACAGAAATGGTTTCTTCCTTGGTCGTTTATAGTATTACCATTATTATTAAGGGATACATGTGGAATTAAATGGAATATTATGTGTTTTTTTCCTCAGTACAACTACTACCTACTACTGTTGCATAATGTTTGTTTGGCTTTGGTTATTCGTTTCATATTAAATTCGCATAGAGTTCGAACCAAAACCTCAAAGTTACGGTTGTTTCTGGTTCCCCCCTCCCCTGGAAAATTCCTTGTGGGACCTCTGTTGACTGAATGAAAGTGATTCAGTTTCTCTAGTGTGCAGTAGTAGTAGTAGCATAGAACATCAAGCCCATTCACATGGTATAAAAGAAAGATGAAGAATATCTGAACACTAAAACTGTTCCTTCTCTTCTCTACGACAGAGGATCCCTTGTTGTTATTGCGGTTTCACTGTATGCGCTCATATATCCCAATTGCTTTTCAGATAAGATGAAGAGGAGAGAAAAGTCCTGTGTAGTACTATTACGTTAGTATCACTTTAGCAAAATGTAAGCTATGAGTATGACAGAAATGATGACAACACCACCGCCGCGACTCTTGTACAAGCATTATTTACTTTCTTTCTCTCTCTCTCTCTCTCTCTCTCTCTCCCTCTTCCTGCTCTTAGAAAACAGTTAAGCAGTTTTTAGTGGTATCAGCTTGTGTGGTCGTTCCCAAACCAGAGCAAACAGAAATAGCCAGCTTTCCCTGTCAAAACTGTATGGCCACTGCTGATGCTGATGCTGCTGCTGCTGGTATTTACTTAAGCAGTAAAAAAGTAAACTTTAACTGGTAATGTTGCTTTTGATGATGATGATGATGATGATGACGACGACGACGACAACGGTGATGATGCTGATGTTGTTGAAACGGAGATTATTTTCTATGAGATTTTCTTACAACAGTTGTGTATTTAATGACAGAGTTTTTGCAGCAGCAGCGATACTTTGTCTCTCTTTATTCTTCTACTGCTGTTTTGTCACAAAACTCCACAACCGGCAGCCCTTTTCGCTTCTCTCTGCAAAAAATACACAATACATGAAAAAAAAATATCATTTACAAGAGATTCTTTTCTCATCTCATCTCCCTTTCTATGTACCAACTTGTTTTTCTTTAAGTAGATAGAGTTACACTAGTGATGATGAGTACCATAAGCCATTATCACAAAGCGGTGGTGGCAACAGCAGAAAAAGAAGCAGCGGTAATATCAACAAATAACAACGGATGAAAAAGATGATAATAGTTGATGGTCATGTTGTTGATGTAATGTAACCGGACTAGTTTCAATGTTTGCCATTAATGCTTGTGTACCTTTTGTGTTGTATAAATACTTCGTAGGGAAAAAGGAATTAGACGGGGTTTTCTACTGCCAGTAAAAAATAAGAAGATAGCATTACTGTATATTTTCTTTTTTTACTGATCACCACCACTCGTTCAGAAAAACAGGCTACCACCTTCCCAGTTAGCTCAATACAATGGTGGACAAATAGAAGGAAATGGATTGTGGAAGAAGGTGCATTCTGTATTGTCGTTAGTTTTCTTGTCTCTTTTTTTTCTTCAAAAAAAAGAAGAATAGTAAAAACTAGCTAGAAGCAAAGCTTTTCTCTGTGAAAATCACAATAATGTATAATGCAATGTCATGCCACTTTCAGTTTCTTACAGTCAGTCTCTCTTTTTTCTGTCTTTTCTCCTCTTCTTCATCTCTGTACTTTCTTCTCACTACTCTCTGGTAACTGCTCTAGACGATCCTCCTTTCCACGACCAGTATGCTTTTGGGACCAGAACAAGTGGTGAAAGTAAAATCGATTTAAATTCCTGAGAAAGTTGAGCATCTTCTCGAGGGAAAAAGTGAGATGACGAGAATATTATTATTATTACTATTACTCGTATTCCACTTTTTACCAGTTCTATTATTGTACAGTTCAGTATATATGTATGCATATACGGATGACTTTATTATAGGTATATTATATAAATGGTAAGGATGAATACCGGTCGGTTGGGAAATGCTGCTGTGTAAAAACGAGCAAACTTGAATGTGGTGGGGTCTATAAAAATCTTTGCTTTTGATGCTGCTTATTCTTCAACCCTAATCTACAAGCAATAATAAGTACTTCAGTAAATACGAAACTTATTTCTTTTGCTAGAACCTACAGAAGTGGAAAAGTAGGCATCAGGCCAGAAAAGGACGAATGACACCACCGCCACCACTACATATAGTCACTCCAGTCAGTGGATTTTGTAGTGAGAGAAGCAGGCATGCATTCCAAATGTGATAAAAGTATATAACTTAGGTACGCAACGGAATATTAGCTTCTTTCTTCGAACAAAAAGCAGAACGAAAGTGTAAAAGAATACACGCCCGTTTTGATTTTGGGCTGTGCTTGAAAAATGAAAGGCGACAGAAGAGCACAATAAGTTTTGACGACTTGTGCAGAGAGAAAAAAAATGTAGCTTGTGAAATCATATTTTACGTATGTATTTCTACTTCTGCTACTACTACTACAACAACTACTACATTTTCTACTTTCCACTTGTTCTTGCTAAAAACAACAGCTAGTGATGTGCTGTTTCCTATTTTATCTGTGAAAATGCCTAGTTCTAGTTTTTTCGTACGTACCTACACCTATCTACGTACATACTGTTTGCTCGCCAGATTTTCTGTTCATCTGTTCCCCTAAAATTGTACAAAAACAAGAACCGGTATACACGGGACTGCTTATGTCCAAATGACGGTCTCCTTTGGGCTTACTACCACAACAACTCACCACCACCACCATCCCTACTTTTTCTCATCTTTTATTTTATTCTTGTATAACACTCTTTTTGTTCTTTGGCCACTACCACCACCACAGCCACTTTTACTTTTTTCTACAAAATTTTTCCCTTTCTTCGGAAACAGTCTTGACAGCGGTTGAACCGGCGAGCGAGTGAGTACTATGTATGTACGCAACATACAATAATAATAATAAAATATAACGTTACCAATATCAGTGAATGGATGGTTTTAGCATTTAGTGTGAACACGTTTCCCATCTACTTCTTTTTCTTTTTTATGTACAAATTTGTGGGAAGACACGACCTGCTTGTGTCACTCTTTCTTCCACTGCTGGCGGAACAAGTTACTATTTTTTTTTCTCTTCTCCCCTTCTGCCTCCCCTCCTCTTGTGCAATACACAATTCTATTTTGCAAAAAGCAAGAGAAAGTTATGTAGTAACGGGAGCAAAAGCAGCAACGGAGGAAGAAAAAAAAAATTGAACAAGTTGCAGGAACCGTTTTGTAGCTGTGTTTATGTACTTACTTGGTGTTTCCTCTGCGTCTTCTCTCTGCTGGTTAACTGCTTGTCTTTTTCTCCCTTTGGTGTACGAACGAAGGTATACATAAGCACGTCTTGTCTTTCTCCCCTTGTTCGTCTTCCTCTTCTCTGATGTCTGTCGAGCAGAATATTTTGCTGTGGTTGTTTTTCCTCCTTTTCAAAAGAATGATAATAATAATATTTGAATTTTTTTCTATGGGAGGCTTCCAAGAAACTACATATTATGCATAAAAACGTATCATGAAATATGGATGAATTCCATTTACTCTTCTCTCTAGCTGTTTTCCGACAACTTATTTATATACATTGAAAACATTCCTTTAAACAAGATGCAATGGGACAATATTGTGCAGAGTTGCGGTCACTTTACCTCCCTCTCTCTCTGTTTTGTGTACTTTTAATAAAAGTTTCCAAATAGTGGAAAAAAGGAGATTTTTCGATTCTTCTCCTAACCTCAAAAGAATAAAACCGCCATTAGGTTTCTTGTTATTTCTTAGTGTCCCTTTATCTAGTTGACATATTTTTTGTTGGGAGTCAAACGGAAAGAATTCTAAAATCAAGTAAATGTCTATCCTTTTCTCTCGTCAAGCCTTTCTATCCAATTTCCTACTAGTATTTGGAGTAGTCGGGAAATACCCATGTAGTGTAATAACGATGATGACAACAATACTAGTATTTTGTTCCAATGTTGTCATTCAGACAGTAATGCATTCAATGTTTACGTTGTAAATATGTTTCTTTCAGCTTCCAAGTCGCAATTCTGAGACTTTCACTGAATTGATCTGGTGTGTTGTATAATAAGTGTAATAATAATAATGATAAAGACATATGCAGCCAAAAAAAAAGAAAACGCTTTCACAATAATTCTTTCTTCATTCTGGCATGAGCATCATCAGAAATTGATCTAGTTTCATGTCAGTATACCACCACTACCAGCACATGTACTTCACTTAACAGAACAGCCGGCTTGTCGAAAGTTGTTGATAATAATGACGGTGGTGATGCTGGTGGTGGTGGTGGTCTGGTTCCTGGCCTGTCGTTGAAATAATATGGATGAATGGATGAAGGAAAGGAGAAAAAAGTAAGTGGAATGACGAAACTTGCAACTACAATAGGCAGTCAAGACTGTTCGCTCCTTTCTTTCGATTTTATTTTTTAATACTAATGGTAATGGTACTTGCTTTATTCTTCTCTCAACGTTTGAAGTTCCTAGCAGCAGCAGTAGCAGCATTGCGTACACTCCTTTTGACCAAATCTCCCTATTTTCAAAGGTGTACGAAAGTTTAAAAAAGAGCATAAAAAATCCTTGCTGTTGTATTCAAGTGGCTGGTTGGAGAAATAGAAGAAAGGAATAAAGTGAAGTAGCAGAGCAAAGGGAGAATATTAAGCGTGAACACAGTCTTGGAAAAACGACTTTAGTCACCTACTATACTACCACTACTATTCTACGTTCATATTGTATTTACTTCCCAAAATGCATGCATGCATTTTCCTATATTAGCTATCTCGCTAGAATTTATATGCTTCTAGCCAGCACCATCATCATCAACGTAAACTTGTTTTTGGCTACTTTTCCCTTTTGCCTCTTTCTCTCTCTCTCTCTTCCTATTTTATTTTCTTTTGCTCATTCACTTTTAACTATTCCTGTGATGTTGCTGTTGTTGATGCAATTCCTCTCTGATATATTATACTTGCTACTCTTGTATTTCGAAACTTTTTCTCCAGTTCTAAACCATTACCACACACCATACTCTCATCATACAAAGTTCCTACCATCCCCACCACCACCTCCGACTCTTTTTTATATGCGTTCTTTTACTTCCACCATCATCACCAAAAGAATCTGTTGTTGTTCAGTTTTACTTCTTTTGTTGTACTGCACAACACAAGAGCTGCTACTGCTACTACTACTACACAACTCTTAAAAAAAGAAAATAGTGTCCGTTCAGTTACAGATCATGATGATGATGATTACAGTCTTTGCTCTTTTTTTTGCCTTTTTAACCAAATTGCATCCACGCTTCATAACACACGGTCGGTATGGTCGGTCCATTTTCTTCTGCTCTTGATGGCCCTGTCATGCCTTGTTTTTTCTGTATCTAAATGCATTCCTCTTTGATTCTCTCTACGTTCCTTTCTTTACACAACTAACCAACTCTTTTTTTTTATTTTGTTCTCCTTTTAAGTCTCCTTGTTTTCATTCCATTTTGTCTGAGAAAGAAAATAGTAAAAAGAGAAACAGATCTGTCTAGTGGGGAAAAAATGTCCGTTGTGTACCCATTTTCACGACAATTTTCCAGTAGAGAATATATATATGTAACTAAATAAAAGGAATGAAGGAGATTGCTTCAGCTTCGATCACACTCCGATCCACCCAACCCAAACCCAGCTTTTTTTCTTTCCTCTTGAACGAAAAGAAGAAAAAAAAACTTGCCACTTCAACTCTTTTCTTTTTTTCTATGTATATATACCTATAATAATAACAATAATAAAGGTGGATTTTTTTTGTGCATATCACTCCATGAAACCTTACCCAATTCGCATTGTCCTGCCTTTCTCTAAGTTTACAAAAAAAAAATTGTGATCGGGCGACGCGCTCTTCACCATCACGTATACATATAAGCTGCTATACTAAAATATCTTGTCGTCTCGTCGTACTCGTATTTTTTTCATGAACGACCAACCGGTCATAAACAAGTGAACCGGTGTAATATATAGTGGCTTGCTACTGATGCTCCTTCGCTCTCTCTCTCTCTCTCTCTCACTCCTACTACGTCTGCTACACTTGTTCGTCTTCTTCTTCTTGTGTTTTTCTTCGTCTTTTTTCCACTAGCTAACTGCTGATCCCTTCCGTCCCCTTTTTAATACAGAACACAGACGCCGATTTCATGGACTTCTCAATATTGAACATGTTCTCTGGTAACGAAGAGATAAAAAAGCGTATGAGGTCCGTGAAATGTTATTTTTCTCAACTTCCACTACGATAACGATGACGAAAGAGGAGAGAAAATGTGAAAAGGGGAAAGGAAGCATATATGGATGGATAGGTAGGGAAATAGAGTAAAAAAATAAAGTTGCGAAACATCAGACTTTATGGTTCCTTTTAAAAGGAATTCTTAGCATACACACACACAGAGAGAGAAAAAAGCCAATAGGATAAGAATCCCGGATCAAATTGATATGTGGAGGCGGGCAGGTATATCGTAGTGGAAGGAGCAGTATATGAATGCAAGATTTTTTGTCTTCACTCCCTTGCTACACGTCTATCTTGAAGTGTTGGCTTTCTGTGAACGATTCTTGTCGAGGTGTGCGGCGATATGTGTGTATGATGATGGCATTATATTTTGTGAAGGTGGATTTGTAGGTATACATGTATCGGATCGGATGTACCATCATCATCATCATCCCTACTTACTGTCATGAACATGGATAATATTATATTTTTTAGTGAAGTGGAAGGTGAAGGTGCAATGCTATTTCCTAAGATGTGAGTGAACAAAGCCTTAAATTAGATACTACTATTCTCGAAATGTTACTCGTTCGCTTGGTAGTAGTAAGTATGTTGTTTTTTAAAAGGCAAAGGCATAAAAAACTTTTTTTTAGGTGAGAAGACCATGACACGTTTAAGCAGTAGCAGCCATAGCTATAAATATAGTAGACCTATCTGTAGCAGCAGCAGTAGACAAGGCAGGATGGATAGAGTAGTAGTAGTAGTTTTAAAAACTCTCTTTGCTCTATTTGTGCGGGCCAAAAGTACATAGTAAAATGGCTTTTCTTGGCGTAGAGGTAATCTAATATGCAGAGTTTGAAGGCATTCAAGCATAAAAGTTGAATTGAATGTCCCTCACCATTAGCATCGGATGGCGAACAAACATAGACGTTTAGTGCTTTAAAAAAATGTTGTTGTTGTTATGCAGCAAACTTAAGCTCTTCTTCTTTTCTACCATCTATTATATGTAATAGGACAATAGACACGTAGTACTACATTTTACACTCTCTACTTACAAGATTCCACGAAAAAAAAATGGATAGTGCACACACGAAAGTGCACTACTTTTTTACATGGAAAAAAATATGGTACTACTGGACAATCCATTTGATACGATTCCCCTATATTCAATAGTGATATTTTATTCTAAAAGAGTACGCATATTATCATATTATATACGTTCTTCATTGAAACAACTTTGCAGAAAGAGTGGTGGCAGACGGAAAATATATATCGGTGATAAAAACTAATTGTGACATTTTGCACAGTTGCTGTTCTCACCTACCATGTTTTCTTAGTACTAGTACTACATGCATAAAAAACATGCAATGTTGAATTTATACCTATCTAAATCCCTTTTCTACACATTTTTTATTCATTCCTTTTTTTTCTCTATTGAAATTGTCTGAAATCTGTGAAATTCGTTGTGATGATGGCTGTAGTAGTAGAAGTGGAAGTAGTAGTATATTAGCTTGCCAACAAGAACGGGAATTGATAAAAAAAGGAAGCTTTTTACATTATTTGTTTGCATGTTTTCATGACGTGATGGGTTACCACCATCATGCATGCATGCATGTTATGTTCCATTCATGAGATTGAAAATTCGTTTTCATTTTTTTTATTTACCTGCGTGTGTGCACTGTGCATCCCTTAATCTCTTTTTTTCATTTGGTTGAATTTACTTTTATCACCCTACACAAACACAACATTTTATACCTAATGCGTACATTTACAGGCATATCTATAAAAAAACCAAAATTGCAGAGTATATCTTCATCTGTACAAAGAAAATTGCTATTTGCTCTCTAACAGTAAACTTTTTTTTTTGGCTCATTGATAAATGCACGGAAGAAGAAGAAGAAGAAAAACGAATTGCTCTTCGTGGTTTAGTTTATCCCTTCATTCCGTTTTGTTGTTTGGTGCAGTAAACCCGACCCAGCTTCTGGATATAGTATATGTTTTTCTCTCTCTCCAAGGTTGGGGGTGTTTTCGAGCAAGTACTACTGCTACTACTATCACTCTTTTGCTGCTCTGGGAGATAAGACAAGACTGTTATATGACATGAGATAGACTGACTGGTTGTACTGGTGCTAGCATTTGTAGCTTTAGTAGTAACCAACCAAGCAGACTTGCACACACCGTCGTGCATGTAATCGTTTGTTGCTTGATTCCAATTTTTTCAGCTATTCTATTACCTAGTACCTATTTCTACATACATTTTTTCTCTCTCGTCTACTCCTACAACAACATGAGCTAAAAACAACAATTGTTTTTGCTACTTACTTATTGCTTCTCCTCCTACTGTTATTCTTCCCGGCCTGGCCTTAGCCTGCTCTCTGGTCTGGTTGTTGATTCAATGTGCTGCTTGCTACTAGAGCTATATTTTTCCATTTTCTTTTCTGCTTCCTCAATAGGTCGTGGAAAACTAGTTCTATATAAGGTTTTTGGTATGAAGATTGTGATAGAAAAATATTACTGTAAAAACACACTCACCACCACGACATGAACCTTCTATCGCCTCAATACATTTTTCACTTCACTTCTCACTCTCTCTCTCTCTGTGGCAAAAAAAAGAAGGTTGACTATTTGCAAGCCCTTTATTCCTCACTCACTCTGTGTGCCTGTCTGACAGTACCAGTGCACTTGGATGATGATGTAATGAGACTACTACAATGTTTCTCTCGTCGTCTCTATAAAACTCACTTGTTTGACTGCCTCACATCATCATACTTACAAACAATGCTAGCTTTAAGCTGTTCGTGTGCCTCTGTTTGTCTTTTTTTATGACGCTACTGCCGTTCATTCGACGTGCATACCTAAAAAGCATTCCGTTCATATGGGACTGAGTATAGCATATTTAATGCGTTCACTACGGTATATAGACATACATAGATAATGAATAGATGTGAAATGTGATGTGATGTAAATGAGGATACTGGATCATAATGAAAAAAAGAGTGGAAAATCCACTCATGTAAATCTACACTTTTTAATGTTCGCGTATTACATTACTTACTGCTGAACTGACTGCTGCATCACACATCACATAGTCAACATCACAAAACACACACACACATAGACATTCAGTGAGGCACTGCTTGTCGTTTCCGCAGAATACTGGTAGCTGTTGTGAATGTAGGCAGATGCAAAAAAAAATGTTCCAGTTAGCAAACTGATAGGAAAAAGACCTTGCGATTCTTGGTTGAATTTCAAACATCCTTTTCTAGTTCATCAGTCAGTATAAAAAAAACTATAAATTCATAGAGCTATACATACATGCGCATAGTGTGTGTGCAATGCATAAAAATGTGTGCTTCACAGAGAGTGTGATTAAATGAAAGGATTTTTTTTTCAAATTCTTTCTTTTACTGACTTTATATTTACAAGTTTACATTTTATGCTGCCGCCTTGTATATATATACCTAATAATTCTGTATATATTTTGATTGCACAAATGTCTGTCAAATTCACTTTTATAGCCTCAACCTCGCATAAGTCTGTCTATCTCTGCGTATGGTGGTTGGTGATGGTGGCTATGAAGTTTCTACGTTTGTACTTGTATTTCTTGTGTACATATCAACATCAAACCAATGTTCTGCACACTACACTGTAGTGGCAGATGTGCTTAGTTGCGTTTTTATGCTAAAAAGAAAGAAACTGAAGCAGAAAATGAATTTGATGTTGCTTACTTTGCTTTTATTGCCAGGTTGTTGTTTCCGTCTTACGACATGGAGGAAGGACGACTAAAAAGAAATGAGCAAGGATTCTGACTTTTCCTTCTTTCTTCTTCTTCTTCCTCCTTCTCCACTTCTTGTTTATTTCCAAAATTTGATGCTTGGCTTGGACTACTGACTGACGTCTGCTGCTGCTGCTGCCGCACCGCACACAAAAAAACAGTTTTCTTGAGCACACAAATTCACTGTTATTGCTTATACATGCCTCACATTGTGAAATTCATACAATTAGGCTGCAAAAGGTCTCCGCTTATGGATTTATGTAGGTTGGGTTTATATGTGTGTATGTATAGTGGCTGGTATGGCAGACATCAAGAGTTTGTAGAAAAACAAGCGGAGGAAAAAAAGAGAAAGACGGAATAGTACAAAAAAAAATTCTTCTTTTGGATATAATCAACTAACTTGTATACAGGTACAATTAGATCACAACAGAGAGTTTTTGGGTTAAACAAGTCAGAAAATATATTACGCTATGTAACTTTTCCTGCTAGAAAATGTTATTCTTCTTCCTTCATGCTACAAAAGTCACAGTCACATCAGTACCATATTATAGGTATTCACAGTTTTTTTCCCGACTTTTCTTTTTTCGGTAAATTAGTCTTAGTCGAAAGTAGTAGAAGTTGTTACATTGGCGGCAGTATAGGATTTCACTTTTCTCGCTCCTGCTGCTACTACTGGGGCTATTGTAAAGTCCAGAGATTTGATTACAATATTAATGAATGTACTGACTGTAAATACATTTAAGCCAAACCATGTTACATTGGCACTATGCTAGTGCTAACTATAATAAAACCTTTTCTAGTCGACTTTTCTTCACTCATTCAACTTTTTTTATCCTTCTCTTCTGCTTCGCAAGCACACAGTTCAGCTAAGCACACATTCACGCTAATACACAAGTACACAAGGAGTTTAATTAATATCCGAAAAAGGGAAAAGAGAGGAAAACTCCAGGGAAAGAGCAAAAGGCGTGTCTTGAACTATGCAAACTTGACTTGACTTTGTCTGTGACAAAAAAAAATACAAATGGGATAAGTGTGTTCAAACGAGACAGACGAACGAGAGGTAACAGGAAAAAAACTTTTTTTTTCAAAAAATCTGGCATTAGTGCTCCCTTGGCTTATTATAACAATAATAATTATATTTTTAAGCAGCAACCTGCCGCAATAATAGAGAAAGAGGGATATAGACAGAATGAGAGAAAGAGAGAGAGAGAGAGAGAGCAAGCTGGTAAAACTTCTCATTACTTTAGTAAGCCGCCTAGTTATAATAACAGGGGGAAAATATGATTTTTAATTTATTAACCTTTGTTTGTCGGTAGGACGGTCTACATATAAATATACATTTCAAAAAACTACCATACTTGTTTTTTTGCAAACCAAAACCAACACCTTACTTTGATTTATGCACTATGTAAGCGAAAAAAAATTAGCTGATAATAACAAAAATAGTTTTTTTTAGATATATGAGACGACGATTAATAACTCAAAAGAGAAAAGATCGTGTAGAACACGCTCAAGTACAAACTCATTTATGAGCTAATCATGATATTTACATAACATGCTGCTGCTCCTTGTTACATGTTCGTCATGAGATGATTATGTTGAGGATGATGATGATGATGCTGACGATGATACTAACTTAAGTAGTAACATTACATTTTTTATTACATGAGTACATGACTTTTTG
>JAHZMZ010002726.1:0-17811 GCA_027743805.1 Lepidocyrtoides sp. E14 | reverse complement strand
GTTTTGAAAACACTTTTCACTATCAACGAACTATAATTACTTGTTTTCTACAAATGATTCTTAAAAAATTTCACTGAAATCTATTTACTTTGCACATACCTAGAAAAAGTAAATAGGCTAAAAACGCTTCAATGTCCTGTGTGGTGTGATTTATGTGAATTGTGAATGCTTATGTACGAATCTCCAGAAATGTGAAATGAAACCTATCAAAAGCCTCCATTTATGCTTTTCATTTTGCATATTTATCTATCGTGAAAAACAAATTTTGGTAACTCAGTTGAAATTACCTTCAACAACTTAGATCGCAAGTACATTACATTTTATATTCACCATTTCTCTGTTGTAGATTAATGTCAGATTGAAACTTGGAAAGAGTGTACTCGCCTTCACATGCATCTTACTCTTTCACAAAGAGAAAACCTTCTCATTCTCACCCTCACTCACTCAAAGTCTCTCTCTAATTTTTCACTGCATTAATACCTTGCTCATTCTTGTGAATGAAAGCCAAAGTTAATGGGTCTGAAAATGAAGCATCTTTCACTCTCCCACTCAACAAAAACATCTCGCTCATTCACCAATTCAATAGACGGTCGCACACAAAGATAAACTCCTTCAGTTAGACTAGTGTTGCTTCTAGTAATGTATCTTCCCTCTAGATACACGCATGCCTCCTAATAATTCACACATGCATGACTCTCTCAATCTCATCTCCTTCTCTGCTCACCCCTTTAAAACGAGAAAGTGAGGTACGAATTTACATTAATCAGTATGGGTGGAAGACAACCTGAAAAATACTAGATTATGAAGAGGAGTAAAACGAGAAGACCGACTCTGACTTGGGGCTCAACAAAAGTCGCTGCGCAGTAATGACGATACTCATGTAAATTGATGCTGATGTTTACCACGTAAAAGGTCGGTGTCCATAGCCCATGTTTAGGAAAAATACTCATTTCTTCAACTACCACTTGAGTATGCTTATGTTCTAAAATACTCCTAAATACTTATCCTTTTAAAATCATAAATTATGGTAGGGCACTAATACACTTTTCCTTCATAATAATTTATCTGAGAGTAATCCTGTAATAAATATACTCATTCTCACTATATTACCTCTGGTAAACAAACTTACTACTCGGCATGCTCACATTGTGCATTATTAACGAGAATGAATACATGTACCTTGTCTGATTTTCAGTTAAATGTTTACTTTGGTTAAATAAGTGAATTACTAAAATGCTTTTGTATTTTTTACCTCGTGCTATATAGTTCATGCGCCCACGTACGTTGGGTGGGTATGCTACTGTAATAATGAAGTCATTTTAAGGCGTACGTACATACATCATAGATTCTAAATGAATGTATGTGTAGTGTACACTCTGTGTACTTCACACTCGCTCGCCGCTGCTGTTTGTGCTTGTGAAGGCTTCTCATTCTCATTTCACGAGAGTGGCGTAAGCCCTTGTAAGCCCTCAAATGAAGAGATTTTCTCCTTTCTGTCGGTTTTTCTATCTCCTTTAATCTCCCTATCGTATAATGGAGACGATATAAAATTTAGTGCATTTTGCTTTTCCTCACTTTTTTGTTGGGTTTCTTTGTACATACCTATCCACCTAACTATTTAACCTTTCAGTCAATCTTTGAGAAATACACACAGATTGTTGGTTATACAGTCAGCCATGATAATTTGAGTAAAAACAATATGAAACAAGGGAAAAACACAAGCCATCAAAGTTGTAAGCCGTATATTTGTGAATTTTAATGAACTGCCTGTCTTTTCTGCGTAGAATAGTATAGTACTCGAGAATTTATAAACAAGTCGTAATAATGTTTAGTAATCAACTATTTAGGTATGAACTGCTTCGCTGCTTTATTCGCATTTTACTTTCATATTTTCGTTTTTTAAATGCTTTTCTTTGTGAAAAGGCCTTTCAATTATAAAATGTTTAGTTTTCATTGCTCAGCAATCGACACGACTAGTTAATTTGAATGCAAACCGAGTTTTCGCCAGACCCATTATTAGGGAGAACATGGAAGAGAAGAGGCTACCTGCAACTACAAAGTGACGCTGACAGACCTAAATTATTTTTGCCTTTTCTTTTGTTTTCTTTATCAGAGGAGAATTTTTAAGTACATGCAAGCAAATAAGGCAGCGTTTTACGACAGGAAATGTATGGGACAATTATTGTTTCCATAAACTGTCAAATCTGTCCGTGTTTTCGTAAAAGAGAAAATCACAAACGATGGGAATGGGAGAACCGAGTCGCTTTATTGAAAGGAAATGGTGCAATGTGGAATGGAAAAGTACTGACACATAAGCTTTTAATTTTCACTTCTCCTTTCATTCCACCGTATTACATTTTCAGATATTTTTGTCTTCGGGTTGATGACAGACGTACGGGGTGCGGTGTTCATATCCTGTTTGACGGTTTTGTGGCTATGCGGGCTGTACGACTTTGTTTTGATTGAGATGAAATATTAATGACTTTTTTTTGGCTGTTTCAATGAGAGCTGCTAAAATTATTCAGAGTGAGAGAGAGACCAAGTTTATTCCGATAATTTGTATGGTTGTGGAAAAAACAATAATTATGGTTTACTGCTTTTGATGATTGGATTTTTCCTACTTTTACCAGCGTATACGTAAAATATGAAAACAAGTAAACCATACCGTAGCATACGGCATCCATTATATTTTTATTCAATTTACATTTCATCACCCATTTCCTTTCAAGTTTGTACAAACGTGACATCACGTTTATATCCACGTTATCATTATATGATGCCATCCTTTTTGTCAATTCGCTTTGAGCTTCGTAATATGCTTAGGTATATACCTAGGTGGACTTTATTTCATGCCATTTTCTGAGGAATGAAGACTCAAATCATCCACTCCAACGTTTGAATATACACCATCTGGAATGATTTACATAAGCAGTACAAAAAAATCAAACTACAGTTAGGTTTGGTGTTTAATAAAATGCTGCAGTGGTGGACATAGATGTTTACTGACTAGCATGTGAAATTAAGTTTATTAAAAGCATGCACTAAATTTGATGTAGTGTATTACAATGCATGTAAATACGCAAATCTAGATTTCATTGAAAGATACAACATACACTCAAAAACTTCTCTCGCAAAAGCAAATTCCTTCAATGAACATAAATGATTTCAGATGCCATAAATAGATGCGATGCGTTTTGTGTGGAAAAAAATCAAGCTTACTCATTCACTTACTTAAGGATATTTGTCATATTTTTTTCTTTGAATTTCACTGCACACGTCTTAACGTAATTACTTGAAAATTATAGACAAGTATATGGAAACGAAAAAAGCTACGGGCTGCTGTGTATGGTATGTACTATGCACACATATGCTTTGTGCATAAGTAGTTCTGTATTTGACTGTGCGAGCTAATAAGCCATGACATTACCCTTCAACCTTTTTGTCATCAAGTTCCTTTTTGTTGAAAGCTTCATTTTCTTCATTGAAAACTTCTAAATTTTCTACGCATATTCCATATTCTGTTCATGCACAAATATCTATTATCATATGCTTATGCGCTCTATTGCTGTGAAGTACATCTTATTACGCAAAGCAGTTGTAGGCAAGCAAGCACCAAATGTCGATTCTGCATTCCACCCTTTCTACAATGAATAAAACAGCTTCCTCCTGCAGGAAACTTGAACTTTAAACCCTTTTCATGGTTCCCTTTTAACATTCACATAACTTTGCATCCGTATATTTCAACCACAATTTGACAAAGTCATTGTCACCGCTGCATTATGCAATATGCATATAGCCCGAACCGAATTTGGTTTTCAACAGGAAGTCTGATGTTAGTGATGTTGAAAATTTAAATAACTGCAACCGCGTCTTTCTCACAAAGAAAGAATACAACTTTGCTCGAAAGACTGATGATGATGAAAGAAGTCGATGCAGACGCAAAAGTTTTTTTGTGGTTAGTCTACCTTTGTGTATTTATTTATACGGTATACAGTGGCAGAATACGATGAAGCATTCGGCCTGAAAAAGAACTTTCGTAAAGCAAAGTGCATATTATTATATGTTACACCATGAGCGGAAAAAACACATCACACTTCAGACAGACATTTTTCCCTTGTTGTAAAAAATTCTGTGAAAATGCTTAGTAAGGATGACATAGGAGAAGTGAATGAAAAACGGTATTATTATGGTTATTGTGATACAACCACCACAAAAAGATCTCATACGACATTCGCTCCGTTTGTGAATTACAGCCATGCAGTACCGAAAAAGTCGCGTGCTCTTGTTTATCATTAAACTAAATTATCGCCATAACATAGCTGTTAGATGTACATACATGCATGAGTAGGTAACTATACTACATATAAATGTGGTATATAGTATAAAATTGTTCCGAACCTACGATTCAATCTTCCAGCATTTCCTTTCCCAGGGCATCCATTGTCAATCGGGTTTAGGGAAATGAATTGTACTTTTGTGCAAACAGGCATGAACAAATAAAATTCGAAATCCTCCTCTCATTACTAAGCAAATACGTAATAATAAGTTTTGTAGCAAAACGTACGATTTGATTCGGCTGACAATTTGTGATGTACTGTATGAACTTTATAGAAAGATAAAAGGAAAATGAAGCGAGTGAAATATAAATAATAATAATAATAGTAATAAAATACTTCTGAAAAAAATTATAGAACAAAAGCAGTGTAGTATTTCGGGCTGAACATTGTTTGGGGTATGCGTGTTTATACAACGCATTAAAACCACACAGTTTGAAAAGCCGCACACTGTGAATTAAACTTAAGTACTTATTTACAAAATTTTGAAACCTTACTTTGAACATCTATTCTTTCTACTCCCGTAGGTCCCTATATAATGTCTGAAGAATATTATTCTGCCTCATTTGCTTTGATGATTGTCACCGCTGAGAAGATTTTTTTTTATCATTCCCTTTTAAGATTGTAAAGCACATAATCGTTCAGTCTCCCCAACTGGGATTTGAGATTGTAATAGAAGAGGTTTTTGATTTCCAGAATTCTAAATTTGAATGTAAATTTCTATTTAAATATGTTTAAATACATGCACGTAAAGAGTGTGCCGTCTGTCACAAGCAAAGAAAAGGGAGCTATATATGTATATGATTTATAGTTGTATGGATGTACGCATTATTTGCATTAAGGCACATGTTCGCTTTAGGCATGTTTACTCAGAGACACTTCCTCATCCAAGTCGATATTCTTTGACAAACATCACATGCACAATTTAGGGAATAGTAGTAAGTAAGCTATATACCAATCTGTGGGATCCCTACTTAACCCTAATCTCGAATTCAAAATCATGGTATTTCACAATTCACAACAGTTCATGCATACATACAATCATGTGTATAAAGTTGATAGATTGAGTACGTTCGATATATCGTACATATTACGTGCATACTATTTGCTGACAAAGAAGGCTATTTAGGGGGAAAGATCATGAATACGACATTATATTCCTTTCAACCATTTCCATCATCAACAACAACAGCAGGATATTACTCAACTTAATTCCAAGTCATTTGACTCCTCCAGTGAGATTTCCATTAGGAAAGAAAGCACGCCAGCTACCAACATACAAGCACACATTGTGGCCGCCGGGGGCGACTTGGTGCATTAAGATACTCAACTTTTGTAAACTTCCCCAACCAAATAAGAACTTCTTTCCTCATATTTTGTTACAATTTTGTCCCAGTACTTCTCATATATCAGGTGAAAGATAATGGAGTAAAAATATAGACACATTGTCAACTAACAACTACTATGCATACAGTTGGTTACAAGCAAATGAATATTATAAAAAATTATTTTTCCCTTGAAATTTGTCCACGAAATTCATCCAGAATTTTAACCAGCATTAAAAGCTACTTGAAAACACTACTCCCACAGCATTTCAAGTTCCATCGTGTGCATTTACGCACATACATACGTCGGCATGTAGATACAAAGTCAAAGAAAAGTAGTTCTTTCAGTGGAGAAGTGAAGGGTTCTTGAAACTAAAAGCATCATCGCCCAAACTGAATGAGATTGCCAAAGAAGTCTTTTACTCTTTTATCATGCAGACATGCATACAAGTATGTATCTTAATTATAATGAAGCGAGCGGTGCGAGTCATTGAATACTTCAGCAACAACACAGACAACAACAACTTACGCACAAAAAGGGGAACATGTTTATTAACTGACTAACTCAGATTGAGATTGATCGGTGTGATCAGACAAGAGTAATTTCACACTCAGCAGCATCAGTCAACTTCAAAGGCAAAGGATTATAGACTGACTGACGTACTCTGCTGAGTTGGCAAGTAATCAGAGATGGAAGCAGCCAAAAAAGATGACTTTGATCGTTCACCCTTTTCAGAAACATCGAAATCGCCAACACAAAAAAATCAAGAGCATGATTATACTCTTTAGGACTACAAGAAAAAAATGATAGATTGCACCGCATGATATTGTCATTCCGTTTAAAAAACTCTCAGGCTAATTTTGTGATTATTTGAGAAGTACTTGTAGGGATAATGCACAATTCCTTCAAGTGGAGGTGTTTAAATGTATGAATTGAGCAAGTCGTTTGTTGTTGAGATTTATTGTTGTGGCTAATAATGAAACTTAAGCCACTTATTTATGTGGCTAATATGGCGCTGGCTGTCCCACTTTTACATTGCGTGAAATTGTAATAAATAATTTTAAAAAGATGAGCATGCATTTTTGCATACTTATCCAATGTATGAAATTCATTATTCATAAAAAAATGTTAACAGCTAACGCTTGTTTGAGTTGACTTTGTCTTGTTAAACGGTAATGATGAAGTATTGCCCAAAATAGCATATCAAACAAAACATTTTACATGGAATGAGAAGTGGGACTGCAAAATGGTACTAGCGCATTAAAATATGCTTATTATTTTTGTCACAACTACTCTAAAATTGCGTGGACTGAATGTAGTTTCAGATCTAAGCTTAGTTTGACATCAATTAAATGGTACTTTATCTCGACATTAAGTTTTGCTCATCTTTACACCAGCAGCAGCGCTATAGCATAGCAGCACGAGATTTTAATTTTAAGTGACAGATGAAAAGACTGTCAAGAGTTTGGCAGTACTTGACACTAGCAGAATTGTAACTTACACAAGAGCTACAAAACTCACTCAGATAGAAACAGTCAAAACCGTGCAATTTCATATTCAGCTCGAGCTCTCGTGTACTTGTATTTTCATCCTAGCAAGCATTAGGTCAAGCAGCGAGTATTAAACACGAGTGTTCTGAAAACTTTTCTTTAAATATTCGTGCACTGCATAACATTACGCCTATTCAGCAGCACTATCAATCCCGTATTGTACGCACTCTACTTGAATTGTCCATGTACAAAATAAATCAGCACTAAACAAAGTGCTTTCCTTCTGCCCGGACATGTCCCTCAAAAATACTTAAACCTATATATGGACATATGGTAGTCTTAAAAGGAGAAATTTATCTATAAAAAATCATCAAAGGCAGAAAGCAAACTTCACTAGTGAAGTTTGTAGCGTTTCTCAGACAGTCTTTCTTTAAAGATTTTCATCGCTGTAATTGAAATGTTTCGGACAGATCATTTTCGTTGTTGTAAACAAGATTTTACGTACAAAAAGAGAGAAAGTTTCGCATCAAAAGTCTTGACGTTATATGTTCATTGTACGTGGCGTGCTTTACTAACAGCACAAGAAAAAGCTGAAGCATTACGTGAATTAGTCAAGCACATATTTAAATGTTTAACAATTGGCAGATCTTAAGTTGATAAGTATCTGCTAGCTTCATATACCATAACTTCCTTTAAAATCTCACTAGCCAGTTTGATCTAAAAGAAAAGTGAAGGATGAAGATGAGGAGCTCGATTTGAGTGGTGGTGGAGAAGGCTCATTATCAAAAGTGCTCATATTATATTTTCCATAAATGCTCTTTCTTCTCTTGAGATCTTAATTCCATTAATGGCTTCTTCTCCGTCTTCTGTTCTCTTTTCCTAACCGTCTTAATTCCGAGCAGTTTCATTTTATTGGGAATCTTAAAGTAACTAGAACTCACCACATTGCCATATAATATTCAACTTATATCTCATCCCCCGTATAATTATCAAATCACCATCTTTCATATAATAATATGCTTTAGTTTTGCTGAGCTGGTTGCTCTCCTCATGAAAGTCTGTTTCTGTCTGGATGCTATGCTGCTGCTCGTTTGCCTTTCGCTGTTATTAGCTAATTCCTCTTATCAAATTGAACATAATGTCTAGAAATTATTATATTAGCAGTGTGAGAACTTTGCCGTTTCTGCATACTTACATACTTTTACTATCACCTACTTATAATTTATTTACACGACATTGTGAAAAAGGCATTTTATGTATGTTTCCCGATATAGTAGATAGCCATTGGCTGATAATTATGATGGTATGCTTCATAAGTATGTACATATTCTACTACAGTTACACTTTAATAACATCTAATTTCATTGGGAATGTAATGGAATGCAACGTGAGTAATAATAATGGACCTTGTCGCGCTTAGGTCATAGCGGGAACATATTTCACTTCAGTATTGTCTTGAGCTGCGTCTTCTTGCACATAAATACTGCTTCCGTGTACAATATGGATTCACTCTTAACTCAATAATACAGGGAAAAGAAGGACCTAATAGTAGGAAGAGGATGCGTATTGCTTCTTCTATTTTCTCCTTATGTTCATCAACGTCTTTGAAAAGTTTTGCAGTGCAGTCTTTGTGCTCAGCATCGGTTTCTCCGCCAAGCTAAATAACTTGGTTAGAGCTTTGTTTCGTAGTGAACTTACATAATATGACAATCCGACAGCGGCACGATACCGTAAATTGTAGCTGTCGGCTTAATTCATGGGAGGAGAGGAAAGAAAATATATTTGGCTTTTAGTTCTGGTCCATTGTCGCATACATATATAAAATGCGTAGAGTGTATATAAAGCAGCAATTGAGTCTGAAGAATTACCCACACAAATAATAAAATGCATGAGAGTTTATACAAAAGAAGAAAAGTTCGTCATCTGCAACAACTGCTACTTCACAAATGTATGAGCTAGTAGATTATCAGAAGGCAATAACAACACAACTTGGATTATGGCGATGATGATGATGATGAACATGTTAATATTGTATACAAACGTCGACCAGCAGAAAACACTTCCTTTTTCATTGCTTTTTTTTGCTTTCTGTTCCAATTGAACCATAATAGGGCGAGGAGGGTAACACTAGTGGTAGTAGTGGTAGTAATAGTACGTGCGTAAAAATATTAGGTACAATCATGCTAATTCCCATTCTTCATCTCTGCTGACGGAACACAGAGACAAAGAAAAATAATAAATATGAAACGGATCTGTGAAAGAAGCGCATCTAAATTGGAATGAAGAGAGGTCGAATATGGTTAGCTAACTGAGACTAATGTTTTTATGCTGCATTATGTCACCGTGCCCCATTGTATAAATGAACTGCAGAAGAATGAAAAAAAAATCCATTCGAAATGGGAATTTATCCCTGGGCTTTAGGTTAGAATTCTATGCATTACATTTTTACAGCATGAACAATGCAATCAAGTAGAATGCACACACATTTTGAGTGAGTGTTAATAATATTGCTCCCTCAAAAGCCTGAAAGTTGAATCCCAGTAATGCAATTGACAACACATATAAAAATGAACGGTATACACGGAGTATTACAGAATGCAGACATTTATAGAGCACGGTCGAATTACTATTTGAATTGCATTTTACTCCAGAGCCAAAGCCAGTCAGTCAGTTTCCCCCCTGTTCTTTGAGTTATGTTTGTAGATATACAAGAAACCATATACATGAGTTGAGTTATTACTAGAATAACACTTGAATTGTAGGCTTGGCACATCGAAAGTATCTATCCGAAACATTGTTTTTAACAGTAGTCTCGTCTCTTTACGCATTTTTACTATTGTATCCATCGCAGATTTGCCCAGGGTTAAAAGTGTGTACAATAAAACAACTCCGTGTGGAATAGTGGTCCAGTAGTGTAAATTATGGGGCGACAGAATGAAATGTATTCATTGCGTGAATAAATAAATATAGAAAACTTGGCTATCTCAACGAAAATAATATGTCGCGTTGTTCTCCTTTGTCTACGCACAGATCGTTTCTCATTTTACAAAGTGCATGGACAGAGTATGTAGATGAAAGTTGACAATAATGACAATTACTGAGTGCTAATAATATGGTTTTTCCCTTCGTTCAGAATGCCTACAAGCACACTAAACAGTATGCGTGCATTTTTCCATGACCATTAACTCGTATATGTAGTATAGTAAGCATTCACAATTATGGCAAGTATACATTTTGTAAACTATGTATATTACAATGATGATAGAGGTGATGTGTTTGCAATTAATAATTTAGTTTTTTTTGGGTGTGTACTACCACTAATTTCAATATCAATCATGTCACAAAAAATTATTTGTAGTATAGTAAGCATTTACAATTATGGCAAGTATACATTTTGTAAACTATGTATATTACAATGATGATAGAAGTGATGTGTTTGCAATTAATAATTTAGTTTTTTTTGGGTGTGTACTACCACTAATTTCAATATCAATCATGTCACAAAAAAGCTGCACTTAAGATTTACATTAGTTCCAAAAATACAAGCAAATGCATAATATGTACTTAAACATTTTAGAGAAAGTTTAATGAACCCAATCGTGACAATAGTTCTAATGGCAAATCTACTTGCTTCCGTATCACCTAACGTATTACTTGTTATTTACTTTTTCCTTTAAACTGAACAGGCTAAAGTTGCAACTTGCTAAAAAAAAAAGACTAATATTGTCTTACGTCACGTCATCTTTTCCATATTTAATTAGCAGAATAACGATTTCATGTAAGTACGTAATGTTACTTTTCCTACTTTGGCCCCGTAGAGTGCGTGTGAGAGAAAATTAATTAATGGCACATAAAATCGCGCTTTTCTTTTGACTTCATTCAGTTTCTACCATACTGTGGTGTTTCCGTTTGCAATTTTACATTATATTCACTCAGTCATGCAATGTCAAATTTATTGTGTTATGAAGAAGGTCTCAGCAATTGAGCACTTTCAAGCCTAATAACTTGAGTCAACTTGTTCCTTCCTACTAAAACCAAGTCCCCATGTGACTTCAAAAAATTCATTCGTCGTTATCTCCCAAAAGAAAATTTTCATTTTACCTACCGCTTAGACAAGAATGTTTTTCTCTTACAGACACGAAAGTATGCGTTCATCACCACCATGTAGGTTTGGTCTTGCTTGCTGAGTAATAATTACAAGAAAGTGATTTCCATTAAGCTAATGAACCTGGCTCACCTCTGCAGTCGTCCCAAAACTCTCTATCCTATTGAGTCACATTGTGAAGCGCCTTTTTCCACTTACTCAAATTTGCAATGTTACGAGAGAATAAGGTAAGAAAAGTAGATACGGAGAGTCACTATGACTGACTATGAGGTGTGTGCAACTTGTAAAGCCCGTCTGGGTTGGGTCTTCAGTTTTAAGTAAGCCTCTTCCAGACGAATGGTAAGTGTGGACAATGTATAAGAAGTAAGTGTAGTAGTAGACCAAAGAGAATGACTTGACTTGCCACTTCTTCCCACATGACTTCACATGGAAGATGATGCTCATTTACAAAGTGTGGAACTACTCCAAGAGTAACAGACAATAAAAAGATCTTAAGAGAAAAGGTTGATGAGTTGACTGGCTGTTGTCTTAAGTCCTAATTGATTTTTGCTCAACTTTCCAACTTTTCTTCACCATGTCAAAAAGACAAGGTGCAGTGCAGCTTACTACATACAATAACGTTTGCAGATGACAAGGGGAAGTGTACTAGTAGAGAATAGATAAAATGTAAATACTCGAGGTAAGCTCTTGAACTCACACTTACTACCTTGCTTTATTTCCTGCTTTTAAGAATTTGTGCTTTAATAGCACCAGTGGCAGTAATGTGCTGCTTCTGCTTTGTTTGCGAAGCAAACACCAAACTTAATTTTCTCGTCTTCCCCATTTTTCTCGTGAAAAAAAGTTTATATTCACACGACGTTTTTATGCAAATTTTTGCTAGACGTTCATCAGCTTATTAGAAAACGCGATGTATGATACTTCGAACTGAATGTTAGCCACCACCACACCGGTTGCCAATTGTTTATACAACGATAAAAAAATTAGTAAGTTTTTGGAAAATTTAATTTCTTGGAATAATTTTTAGTAACTCTTATTAACAAGAGCAGATTGACTTACAAAGCTTTGCCTTCATACACCTAAACTATACTATCTAAATTAAATACTTATAGATGCTTTCTTGCTTTGAGCTAAAACAACGACAAGTGTTACGCTGAACGGTTAATTTGATTTATCAATGTTCCTCTCAGTAATCAGGAAAAAATACAATGGTACTAATGTATTGTGTTTGAATGTGAAGAATGGCAAGCAGTAAATTATCTAATGAATGAATTCTACGTTTTCGTGGGTGAAGTCATTAGATTAATGCCTTTTCGCTACGCGTGACTCGTGGGAATTTTTCCGTGACTTTAGCTTTATTTCATTTACCTAGTTAGTTCCTACGTTATTTCTGTGAGTGATGCATTTAACACGTTGAAAACAAAAAAAAGAGAGTAAAAACAACACACAAAAGTGTAAAACTACTGAAGCAAGTTAAGTTAGCAGTTTCATAGCTTTATAAGAGTTCCGACTGAGGATTTATTGGTTCACCCGAAAATACAATTAATTTTCCACCTGTAGATTAATTCATAATGACTTTTGTGAACATTTCGAAGCCAAAAAATGCTCCACATTTTGAAGATGGCAAACATAACATAGTGATGGTAATTGCTATACTAATTCGCAGAAACGAAAGGCACTTTTATTATACGAATTACACACACCTCTTATAAGTATATGTAAGCTTCTAAAAATTTAATTAGACATTTCGCGGTATTGACATTATAAATTGGTTCGTTCTAGAAGTGAGCATGCAGTCACAGTCTTTTAAAATCACATCTAGGGATGAATTCAATGAACATCAGTTCAAACCAAAAATTGTCTGAAAAGTTACTGTTTTGCAAGACTGGAAATGTAGAGTGGAAGCCTTACAGATTCTAAAAAATATTCCAGTCTCTTGGAAATGACTTTTAGGAAGGTGGAATACTATATAAGGCTTTTTATGTGACGAGCACAAAATGCTACGACTATGACAGCGCAAAAATGCTACGTCTTCTTGAAAACTTCAATTAAATTGAAAGTGTCTGGTGATCTTTACCTTTCACTTTTCCCCACTCGCCCATTTCGATTAGCAATAAGCAAAAGCTCTTTTCATGCTGACACAGCGAAAGCGAAACATCTTATCTGAGTCAATAATATCCCGTCTCGTCATTATTACCCCAAGAAAGCGAACAGCTTCTTTCCAGACTTACAGCATGTCTTCTCCATTTGCTTCACATCTTTCTGGATCAGCCATTCCACCCAGAAAGCTTACACGAAAACACTAACTAGCCCTCTGCTATACTAAGCTCGTTGTCATTATTACAATCGACGAACATACCTAATGCGTACGTACATATTTGATTATCACGTTGCTTCAATAATAAAATGTACATACACAGCTTATTACAAAAAAAGGATACGCTCCCTATATATATGCAGTAAAAATGGGAGTGAAGTGAAAGTAACTGATCTAATTTCATCTTATCCACACTTTTTTTTTCTTCTTCTTCTTCACTCAATTCATATTACTACTGAAGCTTCTACTTGGCTGGCACTGGCACCCATCACCACCAACATCAACTATGGCAGCATCCATTTCATTTATGCTGCACCACCACTGCCATGGTAGAATACAAACCATTTTCTCCAGAAAAGAGACTGACCGACTTTTCCTGTAACAAGATAATAAGCTAAAATTCGTAAGAAAAGGAGAAACTGGCGAATAGTGTAAGAGGAACCATAACCATACACATCATTTCTCCTTTTCTTTAACGGAGAAAAGGCATAATCAGTTTCGGAGTTTGCACATCTCACTTTATATTACATACATATGTATACGTGCAACTATAAACGTGAGTAATACTGCCAATTCAGTTTGGCATATGTCTATACATATAATACTATTAAACCATGCATATATGTAGTAAAAGTGACTTTTCTTTATTTTAGCTTTTGCTCGTAATATACCAAATAAGCGTAGTATAATATGTATTCTGCACCATACAATGCAATGTGCCAACGTGCCATGTGAAAAAGGCTACAAAGACAGACACACACATGTTGGATTATATATATTCATGATTTTATTATACAAAGAGAGATCTGGTTTGCAAGAATGGCTGGATTAAGCAGCAGACTACTTTCTCCTGACACATCATCCTTTATGGGATATGGGATCTACCTACATATCCATTCATTTGTACTAACTCTGTTTATGTGACTCGCTCAGAGTCAGAAGTAGTGGCAAGTTACGGGAGGCTATGCAATATGCAATATCATTTGAGGAGAAGTAATGCAATGTGCAGATACTTTTTCCTCGCTTCGTTTCACTTTCACTTGTTTACTTCTGTTTATATGTCAGGGTTTGATACGTACGTACGTACGTACAACGAAGGGAAAAGCTTAGGAAGGGTAGTCATGCATTTTTCCCCTTTAATAATAATCAACACGATGTAGAGTAGAGGGTAAAAAAGAGAGAGAAGAAAAAAACTTGCAAAAGTGTTTCTATTTATGTTTCTAGTGTATTTTAAAAAGTTTGTATAATAATCACGAAAATATTATATATTATGTAGATATATGTACATGGCTCTTTTATCTCATAAAAACGAACAGGAGAAGTTAAAAATTAAAGAAAATTCTTGGAATGACTCAAGTTTTTTATGTAGTTCCTCTTTCACACGTATCGTGTGTCTGACTTGTGTTACAAAATTATGCGAAATTCCACCAGACTTGTGAAAATGTATTTCCCTTCCTCTTACACTTCTGCAAAGAATAATATTATTATTATTGCCGAGTTTTTTTTGTGTGAAGGGAGTGAATATAACCAGATCCTCTTGGTCTTGGTGCTCATAAGTTGAAGTTGTTTCAAAGCCAAAAAACATAAAGACCAAGTAGAATAATGATGGAGGGAAAATGCCTATATCATACTAGAAGTAGGTTGAGCAGAGGAGTCTGGTTTCATTTTTATAAATTTACATTTTTCGCATCATAAAGAAATAGACGTTTCCATACACGTATAAGTAATATTAGCACATCTACCTAATCAGCACAAAGACAAAAGGAAAGAAGGGTCCTTAGAGTTGTACACGTTGTTACGCTTTCCAAGTTGTAAAAAAGTAGCTCATCCAACAACGGAGCATATAATGCGTACACCTATTATCGTTATCATTTATGCATGCATAACCCATATTCTGGAAGGGAAAACATTGTACCCTAATATTTCATCCCGTTAGCAATATTATTTTCTTCCAAACGCCCATTTATTCTGTTAGCTTTTTATAAGGTTCCACTAGCTTTATCTTTACTAATTGTCTCTGGTTCACATCACGAAATGCTCACATTCATTTCAGTCAAGTCTCCTCTTTCGATACAAATGACTTGGAGTAAAAAGTACATCATTCAACTTGCTCGTATATTCTACATACAAGTATAAATTTAAAGACAGTGAGAAAAGGAAAGGGAAAAATGTCTACTCTGGAAACAGAGTCAAGTCCTTTGTAATGCAGATGCATTCCATTCATTCATTTTGTTTTCCTCTGATCCACAAATATATTATACGCATATATTCAGAAACTCCAAAGCATATACCTACCTACGCTCTGTTTGTATTTCTTTTTTATGTTGGTATCTATGTATGTAGAGCATACCCAACGTGTAAAATATGCTCTTTTCTACTCCTACAACAATGAGCTTATTAGATAACCACAGGGAGCTGCTAAATAAACGGACCAAAAAAGTGAGCCTCCAAGCAATAATAAATACACAGACAACTGGCTTTGTTGAACAGTAAGTCACATTCCTGTACAAACGGCAGAGAATTTTCTAACTCATCCATGATGTCCATGTACATAGCAGCATGGGAAAAAGCCTATCATCAACTGAGCAAAGTCAGTTAACAAAGCTAAACAGCTAAATGAAGTAAAGTATAATATATGGTGGGTTGGCATACAAAAGAAGCACATGCAACATGTATCACTCTTATCAGTGCAATACATATTATATTTCCAATGGTTTGTTGTAAATATATTTATAACCGTAAGTATGCATGTATTTCTACACAATTTCATGCTGTCTTCTTCCCTACTTGTTTCTTAAACCCTCTTTTTTAGTCGCAGATTTATTACTTTAGGTCTCCTCAGAGATGTGCTCATCTTTAACTTTCAGTGAAAAGGGACAGTGTTCCAGTAACAGTGGTATTAATAAAGCAAAGCAAAAGTAGCTAAGCACATGATAAGAACTTGGAGCAGTAGCAGCAGCAGCCAGTAAAAGCCTTTCTTTCTTTTCCACATTCTCGTACTGTTCCGCTTACCATAGCGCGCATTACTACTGGGAGGAACGAAAACGAGAAAAAAAGCTAAAAGTATTACATGTTAAAAACGTCCATTGTGCTTTGTGTGCATGTACAATGTACATATTATGTACATGCTCATGGTATAAATAATATGAGTATGGACACATCGTACGACACTAGACATAGTCAACAAAATAGAATTTGGAATAACGGTAGCAGTTTTTATTATAATAAAAAACTATTAGAGGAAAGAAACTTTTGTTAGAGAATTACATAGTGTAACAGTAGTAGCAATGTAGAAGTATTTAACAAGGTTGAATCATGCCGGAGGAAACCAAATTACATCCCTTATGCTTTTCTTGTTCCTTTTCCTTTTTCCGCCAGCTTTTTCTCAAGAAAAAACAATGCTGCGAGCCTATCTCATTTACACTACCATTTCAGTGCCAAGCTAATAGCGGACAAAAAACTTACAAAGACTGGATGCTAATAATAAAAAAGTGTGTTAGATACAGATGTGCGTGCACTGTGCGCACTAACGATGCGATGCTAGCATTCCAAGAATGATAGCAAGTTTCCCAACAACTCCCTCGTTCCCCTCTGTGATAATCAAAAGAAACGTTTTGATGATATTCTATAACATTTATGTACTTAAGTACTTTTAAATCTATTTTGAACAATTTTTTTTTTCATATTTTACAATGTATGCAAATTACCCTTATACTGATTTTGAGCTGTGCTAAGCCAGGAATATATTTGATAAGTATAGTTATGCTATAGTTTTAATAAATTATGGTAAATGGTTGTTTATGTGCAGGTATGCATTTACTTCACACTGAAAATGGTTGGCATTTATTGTTGTAATACGACTGTCAATCTCAACTAACATAGGTAATAATATGTTGCTTTATTTGATGTTACAGTTAGGTTTTTAGGTATCCTACTGATATTTTGCCCTGGAGGAAAGATGATCATGAAGGGTTCCCCATTGATAAGTGCCCATATTTAGTACTCATGTATTTTTTTAAAAATCTCCCAGCTGAATGCATGAAATGTATTGGTAAGCTAGGAGTAAAGAATATAAAACATAGGATATATTTAAAACAAAAATGTTATCGCAAAGTATTGTACGTTTTCCCTCAAAAAAGGAATAAAATCGGATAAAACTGACAATCAGTGTCATGTTCTTGAAACTTTCATTTGTATTTACCCCGTTAAATAAGAAAAAGTTTTTGTATTGCATGCCTGTGG
>JAHZMZ010002725.1:0-13898 GCA_027743805.1 Lepidocyrtoides sp. E14 | reverse complement strand
AGACAATGTGATGATGATATCGTAAAATATACATGATGATGATCAGAGAAGGCATGCGCGTGTACAAAAAGAAGAAATATACTTCATGCTAGTTTTTATGTAATTTCTCTCTTTTTTGTAGTAGTATATTTTTTTACCATTATATATACTTTGTTTCGTCTGTTTATAATGTTGGAGTGGAAATTTCATATTTCAGAACCCACTTACTAGTGAGCAGTGATATAAAGTTGATTTATATATTTAAGCTTAAATTGACAAAAACTACACCAGTGGCCAATAAAACGAGTTGCAATAGAGAATTTACTAGTTTTATCTGCCAAATTCTAAGCACATGTCTACCAGAGAGGGTTGATTTTGTAAAAAGCTAGTGTTTTTCAAGTAGTTACTTGCTCCACTTGCGATTACAAAAAAAAACTATTTTAATCGACATGCGTATATTGTCATTATATTGGCAATGCCATCATACCCAAATACCAACTGAATAATTTACAAGGCATGTAAAAGCAAAAATACTAATCGTAACACCAAGTAAAGTCGCCAAGTCCCTGTTCAATTTCATTATGAGTATTCTTTAGTGAAGTATACTTTCACCAAAAAGAACAGCAGCCATTATATTTCGTTTAGATATTTTTGATTCTCACAATGAAAGACTTGAAAACAATTGGAATTATTGAAGCTACCTTACCTACCGAAAGTAAATTCTGATTATTATTATTATCCACGTTGAGGGTTAGAACGTGCGAATATATATAATTGCTCATATCCGTTTGCGTGCAAACGATAACAATGCAACACACTGTTTAACCAGTTTATTTTAATAGTTCTATTCATTCTTAATGAATTCATTCTGTGTAAGTAATGCGTAAAAAGATTTTGGGCACTCGTTTGATTACTTGATGTACATACATAGATAAGGCACATACACATTTTCCCATGAAAAACACAATACAATATCATGTAGACCTTATAAACTTATAGCATAAACCCACAAGAATATTAGGCTCAGCTTATTTTTCATTTGATCTAACACGAAAGTGCGAAGGACATCAGATCAAGTAGTTGGTAATTTATCACAACTAACCATCAGCATGTGTGCAGGAATCATGCATGACGAAAAAAATTGACAATATACCAAAACTCCTAAATAGGTATTACACTCTTTCGCTGTAAATACAATCTAAAACCGCTCTGCAATTTTCCAAGTCAATCAGTTTCGAAGTACATTTAATAGCAATAACCGTGATCATCACCTAAAATCCTTGCACTACTCATTCATTCATTTTTCTTGCACCAAAGTCTGGATTTACCGACATATTGTCTATCTTTTATTATCACATCTTAACTAGCTTTGAGAGAATTCATCGCATTCATAATATATATTAGGTATATTTTTTGTATTATATTTTTTTTTGATCTACAAAAGCAAATGGGGTAATAATATTCACGGTATTTTTTCTGGAACTTGGATGCATGCCCACTACACTTGTTTCTCCATGGATGAGAGGATCATTTCTTGCCTTCAATGCTTCCGATATGTTTATTTTGTGTGTTCATCGCATAAAATATTACCATTGCCAAAAATATACTTTCCATTCACTTGAATTTATATACTTTATACCAATTCAATGTGTCTTGTATTCGTGAGTTTTCAAAATGTATATTTGTAATCATTTAATGTATCCTTTAGAGAATAAGCCATAAAATGCTTTTAGAGATAAAGTAATTATTATATAAGATTAATTCACTCATTCTGATACTAAGCGCATGTATTTCTAAATTTCTCTACAAGTTCAATTAATGGACTGAAAAAATAAATAAAAATGTTCATTCATACACACGATAGATGACAAATAAAATATGAGGTAGACTGATGGATGACACAAAAAAATCATAACATGTACAAAATTCAATCAACTCTCGCACACACTGTGAGCCTCTGGTGAACTCTAAGACTGAGAAAAATGTTGGTCTCGAGACGTGTTAAGTTGCTACAATATTAATTACACAGTCATCGTGCAATAAAGAATGCTCGTAGCTCCTGCCTGATCATGTCTTCACGCAACCTGACAAATTAATCTTGTTTGTTCCGCAACAGCGGGACGTTGACATAGATAGAATAAGTTAATTTACCACTCACAATAGCAACTTTGAAACGTCAGTGATAAAATTGATTTAGTAATCATATCGTCCGAAAGTAAAACTCTCTCAATATTCTCAATTTTCTTCAAGGGGAATACACATTTTTGATGAAAATTATATGGGATATTACAGAAAAGAACTAAAAATATAAGAAGGTGTGCATTTTATTGTATAACTATTTAAAAATTCCTTCATCAGTTTCGCGATACAATCAGCTAGATTCCTACAAGCATTTCAAGATTAAGCCATGAAGTGAAATACTATTCTTATTTAAGTTATGCACCTTGCACCCAACAACCACTTACAACCTCCCCTCTAAACAAATAGCACAGTCATAAGATATGATTAAGATTCATTCATCATCGCACAGTTATCCTTTGCTGGCGGATGCTGTGTGCATATAAATCTTTGTCGTCTCGTGCGCCGGCAAAAGAGAAAAAGAAACTTCTCGTGCACCAGACCAAAACTTCCGAGAAAACACATGCTTCCATACAAAAACAAACATAGTCATTAACACACAAACACAATCGTGTTGTTTGTTGTTTACCCGAAGGGAAACCTAAATTTATTAAGACTCTTCTTGTGTAGAAAGAAGCTAACATTTTGTTATCTTTCACAAGAAAACATGAAACTTTACAAGAGAAAAGGCCTTTGCGCTTTGTCATTGAAATAACCAAGTGACTGTATTGTGTACCGTGCTCCCCACAAAAGTTACATTTCTGCTAAAAGACTTGTGAATAAAAGTCAACATAAAGGATTTTTGAATTTTTCTGAAATTCTAGACTTGTTATAGAGTATAAATTGGATAAAGAAAGATACATGCATACAATATCGTCATCTTCTGAAGTGTATTATGTGTATAAATTTGTACGTTTGTTATGAATAGCTGTTACGCAAAGTTTATTATTTTTCTCTCCCTAGAAGTATTTTATATTTTGACATTTTGTTTTGCTATTAAGCTATTGGTAAAGAAAGATAAACCAATTTTCCCCCAGCAGCAATACGCTACTACTACAGGCGGTTCGGTAGTGCTTTGGAGTGAAACTGCCTTTTCATTTTACATGTAGAATGTAGACTACACGGTACACGGTGTAGTTCTCCGACAAGCATCTCACCCGAAAAGAGAAATGAATACCGAGTAAGGCGGAGGTAGTCACAAAAGGTAACTTAATCTGAGTGTACATTACAGACATTGAAAGGGATGTCTCATGAGCAGGACGGGAAAAGAAGGAAAATTGAAGAATATTATGCGCAGAAGTTACATTTTGAAAAGCAAGGTTTGTGCTTGCACGCGTTCATCACAATGCAGTATCAATATATTTACAATACTGCAAGTATTTTAATGAATATTGTGCGTAGATCGATATTTTTCAAAAGTTAAACAAAGTTAAATCATTCACGTTCCTTATCTCACCACTAACGTTTTTCTTGTCTGGTAAATGTGTAGAAACGCCCGTTGTCGATTATTCACCGCGTGTGAGGAACAAGGAAAAATGAAAACAGAACGCAACAGAGAATGAACACATTAACCACATTTGTACTGTATCTTGTTTAATGCTCATATTTTCTGTGTATATTTTTGTTATCAGTTCATATTCAAATGCTACCGACATGACGCAAAGGCATACGATAGCTCATCAGACTATATAAATGAGCATATATCAAATGTGACTGAGAATGCATGAGTAAAAAACAGTCAAACAGCAGTCTAACGAAATGACTTGTGTTAACAAAAGGAAGGAACACGGCGACAGAAGAACTGGATGGGGCAACGAAAGAAGACAATCATCACTAGAAGATAGCAGTAGAGATACAACAATAGCTCCCATTCATTCTCCTTTTTTAGCTAGAATTCACTAGAGAGGCTCTTTAAATGGCGCCGAAATCGATACACATGCAAAGAGATACCACAGACTACACGGAAACAATGTTGTTAAACATTATGTAAGAAATTCTGTTTGTATTGGCTTTTGGGAGGACGACCGGTATAAGTCATGAAGACAAAAACGATTGCCATTCGTCTATATCGGGACTTTGCATGGCGTAAAATATTTTCTTGAATGTTAGATGTAGTACCGATATGTCGGAGGATATAGATCAATGCTCTTAAGGTAGTGACGGGGATTTAGAATTTAAATTTTCGTAGAATCCTGGTCTAGAAAAGAGTTCACGTTTAAAAATATAAATGTATCGCGCATTTATATGCAGTAAGAGGTAGCCAAAAAACTTGGGTGATAAGTAGTCTGGCTGATGACGATAATATGTCGGCTATAAGCCCTGCAGGAGGATGTAGGGAATACTTGAGACAATCAGATATACCTATCTGGCTTTCTTTTTCGGGTTCAATAAAAGGAACGTTCCAAGTTTTCAACAAAGTTAACAACAGTTTGTGCCACAGAGTGCCTCAATCTCGGCAGTGAAAGAACATACTACTTACCTGACCTGCCAAAAGGATGATCAGGAGCAAAAATTCAGTTGAACAAATGCATGTATGTTTAGAATACAGGTACAAAGTAAGGAGCTAAATCAGGTCACTGTTATCCATTTGAACGTTATCAATACTCAGGTATAAAAATTAGATTCGATAAAATCATATATGACGGCTATCCGCTTCTTTGGCATATCAAAAAGCGACATGATAAGATTATGTCTCATTCCTTTACCATATGACGACACGACATGATTAAAAAGGTAAAAGCGATAACTTCTTCAGTAGTGCCTTGATTATTACTACTGATATTACTTAAGAGCTACCGCTCGAAATCTTGTCTCTGAACAAGTTTTGATTCTTTTTTTGGAAGAAAGGCAAGTCAAGAGTGCTGTCAATGATAGAATAAAACTAACTGTCCAACTTTTCACGCGCATATCAGTGTACACTTATCCATACCACGCACCCTCATCCCGTATACTTTCTTAGCTTATCAACATTCCATTATATTTAACCAGAAACACTGTAAAAATTCCATCAAGTAGAAAAAATGTGTATGCACGTACTACTACTACTACTACTACAGAAGATGCACATTGTGCACATGTCATGTGTTTATTTATTTTTTGTAAAGTAGCTCTGCTTTTGTTCTCAAAAGAGAATAATTTTTCGCTGGAGCCAAGGGAAAGGACAAGTAGTGCCAAGTCAACTTCAATTTCCCTTTTTGACACAACTGTTGTTGTGAACAAGCATCATGTTATCAAGCCATCATCATCAACACCATCTTCATTTCCCAAGCTACCACCACCACCACCTACCACCAAACACAACATCATCACCACCATCCACATAACATATTATATCTCTCTTGTCTTCATCTCAAGAGAGAAAAAAAAGATGAAGAAAAAAATGAGCAGGATGAATTCACCTATCACAGCGAATCTCTCATCATATTATTCCTCCTCAAGATTCACAGCTCAACCTCCTCAGGAAAAAGTGCCATGCAAATAATGTTGAACGTAGTTGTGCTGCTGTTACCTCTTCAAGAAAAAAAATGAGAAAAATTGGCAAGTCGAGCCGTGCATAAGTACACATCACTTTACACACACAACCGTCCTAGTAACTTTACTACTGTGGCAGCAGCGTCTTCAAAACTTGAACATCGGTTCACGTAGCCAAGCCAAGAAGACACACAGACAAAAAAAAATATATAAAAAATATTCAGATTCAAAATCAACAACAGCACCGACGACGGCATTAGCATAAAACTCTAGCACTCTTGCTACTACCAACTTGTCTACAGGATCATCCATAATCCTCTTCTCCACTCACTGTCTAACAACAAGTTACACAACAACAGGAATTAAGTGGTAAGCATGAAAATTTTTGTGAGTGTGCATGCCAAGCATCCTCATCATCCTCGAAAGCTCAAGTCTTTGCAAAGCAGTGATTGTGCATTCTTCTTACAATGGCAAACTCTTACTCCTCTAAGCACTCATGCCAAATGCTAAGATTTATAAACTCTTATTCACCAAGAGCACCCTTTGCATTTTTACATTTTTTCTGTGGTAATAACCGAAGCATGCACTCATTTAAAACGAAAAGAGCTTCTCAGCAAAAGTAATTTTGTATTGGGGAGAAGAGCACACAACATTTTGTTTTGCTGCTGTTGATAAAAGTAGGAAATTGTAACGCTGATGACACTGTAACAGCAAACATTGCCTTTCTTTTTTCAATGTCTCATACTTTTCTCTCTCGATGACATTCTACTTTGCTCAATTGGAAACCTTTGAAATGAAAAAAGGAAGAATTTTACATGCCTTGTATTTTTCCATTGCATTTCTCGTAATCAAAGCAATATGCAGCTTTTATTTTGTTAATCTCTTCCTGGTGGTGATCATTCAGTTTTGAGTGAACGACAGAATGCTCTTTTCTTCTGAAAGGAATAATAACTTTTACCACAGTATGCATGTTCATCATCATTATCATCATTTCCACTATCGGCATCATCTTCATCGAAACCACTACCACCACCGGTGTTGTGTTTGTTCAACTGATGCCCCTACTAATGCCGCTGTTCTGCCGCTGAGTACCTTATGTCCGTCGTCGTTGTATTCTAAGAACATTGTTAGGAAAGAGAAGGCTTTTCCCTGCAAAACCGCTGGAGAACGAGTCGACGTGACTGCAACACCATCATTTTGACCAACCCACATCTCTTGACTAAATCCCACCCCAGTGGCTGAGTTCACACACATGGAGAGAGATAGACGAAGCATACCGTCATATTTTTTCCCAGAGCCACACATTGCATGGGAATAACAGCAGCAGATTTCAAACTCCCCACTGAATGAAACAACACACAACAGAACAACGTCAACATGTACAAATAATGCCTACATGCTTGATGCCGATACGATGCCAGTGTTCGCTCACTCCTTTTCGTTTTTTAAAACGGATGCACACTCAATTCAATCTAGTGTGTATTTTTGGTTGGGATGCCTTCTGCCTACGTTACTGCATTCCTGTAGAGTGTTTGGCTACAGTGAGCATATCAGTTAATGTGTGATGTATCTTTGTTAGTGCCACCACCACCACCATAGCAAAGTCATCATCATCACCAGCAACCACCTTTTCTCGACGATGACAACGACGCTGATGATTCTTTGTTTTGCTTACCTACCTACACAGTGACGCTTGAAGTTGTCTTTTGCACATGCAATACTTTTGTTTCTTATTTTTTCAAAAATATCAACCCTTGTTCTAAACATACCTAAATAACTACTACCACCTGTACCACCAAACCTCTTTGCCATGTTAAGGCATGTATGATTTCCTTTGATAACAATAAAAGAAAAAAAAGTACACAGAAGCAGATGAATTTGCTGATTTCGTTTTTATCGCAATGTTTCTTACTCCTCCCCTCTGCCACTACAGAATTCCCTTCTCTCTCTTTTAAATTTCACAATGTTCATATAAGAAAAACAAATAATAAAAGCAGAAAGAACAGTGTTAAACATTGAAGTAGTGTATAATGCCAAAACAATTGAAAAATGAGGAGACCACCAACTTTGCATCGCATGTAGTTAGAATTTTAATTAAATAATAATAAACACTAGCCGTGTTCTATTTAACTTTTTTTCTGTTTCTGTTGCTTTTTCGCAATAAGAGTTGCTCAAAATTTCATCATAGGTAGGATGAGGCCTTTGATAGGAAAAGATACATTGTTTTGATTAAATAATCAAATCATCATGAGAACTTTGCCGCTCCGAGACCGAACTGTCCGAAAATGCCGTGATTATGATTATGTACAATGATGTTGATGATAAGTGATGATAATAGGAATACATGCATGTTTTTACGTCTGCAGTCACACAACAGGAGGTGATCATCGTGCTTGTTTCTTCTTATTTTATTTCATTCCTTTCCAATGAATGCAAAGAGTATCATATTATGGGGAGTGTAGGTGCTAATCGAGTATTTCCTGGGCCGCACACCAAGGCCTTAATCATGATAAGCAGTAGTAGTAAACATGAACATCTTCAATTTATCATATTTTGCCAATTACAATGAACAAGGAAAGTTTCATGAGAAATGGAAATGGCATGCATGGGAAATGAGGACAAATAAAGAAGAGGCAATGCCAAAGTTCAAGTTCCCACACCTTCGCAGCGGCAAGCAGAACAAACAGAAGTTTTAGAAGTTATAACAGGACTGGACATACAAGTATTCATGAAAGACTGACGGAAAGAGAACGATGGAGAATTCAACTGAAAATGATAATCATGATGTATTATATATTATGAAAATGAGTGTAATAGTTACATATTATGTCTGTGCGCATTGTTGCCTGCGAATTTTTTCAAACAATCTCGTAGCATTTATAATAAATATAACTTGCGCTTTTATGTTCTTGTACGTACAGATTACAGATGTACTTTTTATTATCGTAATATTACTTTTTTTTACCTTTATTCCATCTACAAAATGTTAAAATGGACACGGAAGCCAGTAATTTTAATACGAGTACTTTTGTTAAACTCGCGGGATAATTATTTTTTTCATATCTGAATACCTACTGATTATACTCCTTACTTGTTGAACATGGCCATTATTGATGCTTTTTAAAATGTTGGTCGGTATTCAAAAAACAAGAAAAAATGTACACGAAACTATGTATATCAATGTAAAATATCTGTATCAAGTAAATTTATGCGAAAATTTCATCTACATCATCATAATTCATTTGAGAGCATGTATGTATAAATTAGGTATGAATTGTATACTTTTTACCTCAAATATTTTATTTATGAGCAATAATAAAATTATTAGAAAACCTATAGAAAAAAACCTCGTGGTAAGATAACCTACTCACTGTTTTAATAATTATTATGATGGTTGATGGTAGCCTGAGATTAGGAAAAAAGTGAAATTGCAAAGAAAATACGCACACGTGACATGACTTTATATTCAAGTAGAATATTTTTTTTAAAATAAATGTTCTATGCATACAACTTTTCAAGAATAAGAATAGATTTCTAAGAATTCCAGAGATGTGTGGATGCATGAAGGGTATGAAGGGAGTTGTCGAGCAAAGTGTCATCAGAGTTAAGATTTTTTTCACACTGTTAGCACCACAGTCAATTCTTGGAAAGTATCAAAAACTGTGAAAAGCCTCACAATGGAGATGAAACTACAATAAAACTGATTGAGTTGCTGATGAAAACAAGAGAAGAACAAAAACTTAAGGATAAATCATACGGTCAAGGTCACAGACAAAAATAATGCATATTATATTGCGGTCTCTTTATTTTTAAGTTTGAAGGAAAAATTTGTGTTCATTCAAGTCGAACGGTAAATAGTGTTGCTGCTGTTAAACTTTCTTGGAATCCTTCCCGGAGCCCACATTAAAATTATTGAAGTAATTATGGATGAAAATTCAATCACGAGGGGTTCCCAGCCTTGCTTCAATATAATCACATAACTCCTTTTAACCTAATTTAGAGTGATACTGCAGTTATGATGAGTTATGCGTTCAAAAAATCCAAAACTCCAGTACAACTCTTTATAACTCGTAAGCTTTAGAAAGGTGACATGCAGGGAAAGTTGTGTAGCAACCGAGCTTACTGGCGACGTTTGATAGTAACTTTATGATGCCATATGAAAAGGGTGCTCTTGATATTGTTGGAAAAATCCACTAGAAATGTCTGTCTAGGAATTCCCATTAAATAAAACAAGTGAAATCACCTTACCCCGTTTTTCTGGAAACGTTCATACTCGATATGGATATTTGTTGCGGATTAAAATTGTGAAGGTGTATTTTAAACTATGTAAAACTGCAAGAGAGAAAGTAGCCGTCGGTTCTTATTTTAGCTTAGCAAATATTGTATAACAACTATCCATTCAAAAAAGGAAATAATCCCCTTGCCGTCTTGGAAAACTTATATTATTGCTTATGCACGACATGTAGGTTTAAACTGAATGCAAGCATGCTATGCATACTGTACATGCATAAATTCTGAAGTGACTTTTATATAAGCTTACGGCTGTCTGGACACTCTTTAGGAAGTACGGTAAATATTGTCGTTTGGAAAATAACGCAGAGACAACGGAGTATAATAATAAAAATAAAAATCTGCAGATTCGATAAAACTTTGTGGTATGCTATCATACCACACCTGTTTGACATTTAAAAACACTGTACAAGTATGAGATTATCGTGAGATATGATTAGATCATATTAAATATTTGAGTACATGTGCGAGAACAAGAAGGCAAAATATTGTTGACCCGACACGGCAGAAACGGATCACGTATCATAGCATATCTGTTTTTCTGCTGACATGATGACAGTGAAGTGCCAGCCTGTTGAACAGGCTGAGGTAGTGACAGATTTTCAGTGGATTGATTGAAAGTATCTCTTCTTTATGAAAGTTAACAGGGTTCACACCACTCCACCGCAAGTACAGGTCGGGTACTCGCCTGTCAATTTTATTATTACAGATACAACATCAAATTCTTTCATCAATTTTTACTTTTTTTTGTTTCAGTCACATTCATTTTTATTATTGCACTGAAAGTCAGACTCCTGAATACGTTTGTACTTACATTTGGTTTGGATTCCCGACTGGTGTACATGTAACATGTAATACTATGCAGCAGACTGATATAAACGCAGCAATGACAAAATGATATGTCGTTTATTTACCAAGCTAAGTGATTTAATAAGTTGTACGCAGGGAATTTTCTTCTTTGCCACCACCATCATCAGCATTATCGACAATCGTCATCTTTCAAATGAGCAAGAGACAATTTGAATGTAAGCAGCAACAAGAGCAGATATCGACAATCGAGTTATCATCAAACTTATATTCTGTTTTTTTTTTGTAGAATGGAGATTCGATATTGGAAAAAAATGCATTTTATTCCTATCATCCAACAAGTCGAAATATATACACATTAAGATAATCATAATATGAATTGAATGACGTTGGAAAAACAACACGATTCATCAGAGTAATACGTAATATTATTACATGTACATGTGCATACATCATTTCAAACTGTTACTGTTTATGAACTAGCAGAATATTTTTATTATGAATATTATGATGCATACATATTTTCAATGTGGAAATTGAGTATATATTCGCATGGTAAGTGAAATGACTAACTGACTGATGATGGTACACATGCAGAAGCTATATAAAAGCAAGTAAAGTTTTTTTTTCTCGTTTTACCACGGTGAATACCTTGTGCTTGTACACGCTTACATGAAACAAAACTCTTTTTACCAAGATATGCAGACGGTATGCACATAGAAATCCTCATATATGTACATGCCTATTACAAAGTAAAGCAGTTGTTGTTGTAAAATAGGTGATGGGATGATGATGTTTTGTTTCTGTGTATGATGATGTGAGCAGAGCATAAATATTGAATGCATGGTTGATGATGATGAGAAAAGAGGAGAGAAGAAGGTAAAGAAGCAGTGTATTGAACAGTGTTAACTATATGAACAGAGTGTTCGTGTAGAACCTGTGCTCACTTGCTTGCCATCCTCATTCAGGCCCACTCGTAAAAAAGTTCTGTTCAGGTTGTATATCCACATGGGGACTTCTCCCTTCTTTTACTTCTTTCACAAACGAATTGCATATTATGAATTTTGTGTATTTGTGTTTGACATGGTGGTGTACCTCTCTCTCTCATACTATGCAGCATAGGAAAAGTCTCCTCTTTACCGGCACTTGCGCTTTTTGGACAGTTGACTTTGATAATATGTACCATAAAGACAGAAAAAATCTGTTTTGTTGTTGAAAAGTAAGTGAATGTATAGCTTTCCAACGTTTTTTGCTTGTGCGAGAAGCAGTTCCATCAATTCTTTTTACCAAAGATTTTTCAATTTATCTGCAAGCATTACCAACTTTACAGCAATGTAATGGAAAATGCAGCTCCATGCAAACGGGATACCCGGTGTTTTCAGTTTGATATAAACTTTATTAGTTTAATTGCCGATTGCGGTTAGAAGAAACAGCAGTGCAATTAAAATTAACGAATGCATGGTGTATTGCGGTTCTTGTCCTTGGAACAATCACTCCTTCTTTCCTCATCGAGAGAGCTGGTCCGTCAAATAACGGAGAAAATTGAGTTAAACGAGAGGTGACCACCCTAATCCTTTTCATTTACGGAGAACAATGTCGATAGGAAAGTCAACGAGGTTGCAGTACAGAAAGAAAACGGACATTCATTGGGAGGGTGATATAAGACCTTGCTCTGTCAGTGCTTTCCATAAGTTTTGTGCTGAGTGAAACATATCAAACTATCGGTTTTTATGAGTTTGTTCAAAGGAAACTGTCGTGTTTTAGAGTATTCAAGAATGATTGTGGTGAAAGAGGAACAGGGTTCTGGAGAATGGGTTCGAAATGGTGATGGTGATCCTACTGGAGGGTACGGAAGACAGACCATGTTGAAAGAAGATTTACCTCCAAACTTACCCCCTGATCATCACCCCATGTCTCATAACAACAATAATAACGGACACACTCATAATGGCAATGGGAATAGTAATAATAACAATAATAATAATAGTCCAACGTTAGGGAACCACAATCATCATGGTTCTGCTGGTATCACGGGAGTGACAAGTTGTGCAAATTCTGGGCAAGGCCATCACCATCCCCATGGACCTAATAATAATAATAATAATTCAAGTTGTAACAACGGTGGTGGTAATGGTGGCAGTAGAGACACTATCTGTTCCGGATGTGGACAAAGAATTTTAGATAGATACTATGTTCTCGCAGTCGATCGACAGTGGCATAACGAGTGTCTTAAATGCCACAGTTGTGGAGTTGTGCTGAGCAATCAGCTCACTTGTTTTGCCAGAGATGGTCTCATTCTTTGCAAAGAAGACTACAGTAGGTATGTGTGCATATTTATTCACTTTCGTAATACTTTGAATAACTATTTGCATAACTATTTCTTTCTTATCAAATTACATTTTGACATTATTTTGCATTGCATCCCACCAAAGTCCTGACAAAAAAACAGGACGTGCATGCACAATTTTCCAAACTTTTTTCCTTTAACTTTCGCGATAACTCGCAAATCATCGTGTTTGTTGCTTGCGTTGCGTACTTTAAAAACAATTCTACGACAAAAGCGTCCCAGATTTTTTCATTGCTTATCCCTGTTCCTTTAAAGTACATGCATCCGTTGACTTTGCAGAACAAAACTTGCCATTTGCCAGTGTTTCACCACCATGAGACTATCTTTTCCCATCCCAGTAGCCCTTTGTTTGTCATAAACAGCTACTGTGATTAGTGGTTATGATGCGTGGTACACCACCAAAATTCGACAGGAAGTAGTTTGTGGTTACCTTCTCTCATCAAAGTCGCAGGGTAGCACCGCTACCAAGTATGCATGAATGCTTATAGTCTTGGCACTTTATTAATAATTTTAATTACGCGAAACAGAAAAAACGGGGACTTGTAATCTTTGCTAAAACTATGAAAATCTAAAATCAATCAAACAAACGTACATGTTTGGAAACAATAACGCACAATCAAGTCCCAAAACTTTTGTAAAGCGCTCGATAATATTAATTAAGTCCTTGTTACGATTAAAAGATTGTTGGAAATATTTATTGATGATTTGATTCTGGCAATGGGTATCAAAGATTAAACTATGGCCATCAGAACTCTGTCATGTAACTTTGGATTTGATCAAGTAAGCTCATGTTTTCCGTCAAATTACAAGTAAAATCCACAGCATGTCCCTTGTTTAGTGTACTAATTGGGTGCATTGAATGCTGTAAATTGGGTAACCTCTGCCA
>JAHZMZ010002724.1:0-33313 GCA_027743805.1 Lepidocyrtoides sp. E14 | reverse complement strand
CTAAAATTTTGAAGCGTCTTCTTTCAGATAAGATAACCATCATAAATATACACTCAATATTTTTTTAAACTTTTTTAAATCTAACCCTGTATGTATATTTAGGCCTTTATACTGTTCATCGCACACTGTTTTTAATAGCATTCCATATTTTACGGCGTATGCACGAACCCTTTCGTCATGTGAGCTTTTGAAAGCATTCTTGACGTACAGGAATTTATGAACCATTAGAAATTCATCTTTTTCAGCCTATGTGGGATTTATAGTTACATGTACATACATTGAGGTTTCGTTAAGTTCCTTGAAAGTACAACAGTGATTTTCTACTAAAAGCTAGACAAGTGAAAGCATTTATGTGGTTAATACTACCTCGTATTTACATAAGTCGCAGCCTTGATTTGTCATGTGCTTTTTGTACGAATTACCTATATTATGCTTTCTCCGATTTTTAAACACAAGTACAACTAAAACGGAAACTAGGTATACATATACTTATATATATATTTATATGTCAGTTATTCACAAAAATACTTTTATTTATTCAAATAAAAAGTTTAGAGAAACTAAAAGGATTTCAAAGCTTTATGGAGGAAGCAAGTGGGAGTATTACAAGGGATTTGATTTGAGTGAATAGCGAACAATGTATCAAAGCTGAAAGCCACGGGCTGACCATGACTATTTGTGGAAAGTAGATAATTTCTAAAAGCACGCAGTTTGTACATACATATAATATGTATATAAACTTTTTTTTGCCACTACAAAAGTAATGGATGAAACGTGATGGGATTTGTGTTTAAAATACGGCAAATAAATACCTACTATGATACTTTAAAACACTTTTTCAGAACTGTCAAGGAAAATCGTCTAAATGCTACAAGGTATTTAGTTTAAGTGTTTTCAATTAAGTTGAGCATCCAACCTAGCAAAAAACAGACTTTTTTGTAAAAAAAAAATCTTTATGAAAAATTGTTTCTGGCGTACTATATTCTGATATGAAGCTAAATGTATTTTTAAGTGTATACACGCCTCATTGCTGTACAACATGTTTGCAATTAAAAATAAGTCAATTACTTGAAAAAACTTTGGTAATACTTTTATAGAATTTAATAAGTACGTAATATATAAAGCAAACCGAACTATACATGATGAATCACATTCTATTCTGTACTACGTATATGCTATACGTAGTTGTCTTACGGTTTTTAAAAATATTTATACCGTATGGGTGGTTCTCAGCTTTTACTGCGCAAATTACAATGCAAATGTCTATCTTTATATTTATAAATCTGTTGACAAGAGATCTCAATCACAAATTACACGTGTCCTCATGCAACCACATACCACATGATTAGCAAAAAAAAGACATCTCCTGTCTTGTCGGTAATACTACCCTTGTTATTGCGGAAATTATTTGTTCCCCGCAAGACAAAAGATATAGATTGAAAATTCTAGAGTCATTATTTTTATCGTTGGAAGTGGAGCTCATTAAAGTCACTCAAGCGCTAACAGAGAATGACATTAATGAAATAGTAGGATAATATATAATATCTAGGTATAAGCAAAAATAATGATAAAACTTGCTATGTACAAGTATACGTGTACGCTACTCACATACATTCTTTTGATGATCAAAGTAAAGAGAAAAAAATTCGAATTTCCTCTTTCAGTTCTCTTTTTGTGTCCTTAAACTGACCTTGTAGAAACCTTCCCTTACATTCAACACGTTTTCTTTTTGTGTGAGACGCATTTTAAAGTCGTCATTTCCCATGTGTGAGTTTGAAAAGTGTAAACCGATATGAAAAGTGCCTTCACACAGTCGCAATCAATTTGCTTTCGTGAACACTACAAAAGTAAATAAAGTACTTTTCATTTTCCACGGGGCATTATTAGAACAACCAACATACATGCTGTACTGCATACATTATAGTAGAATACTAGACTGTGATATAGCATTATAAAAAAATAAGGAGTATTTACATTTTCAAACAATATGAAGTTGGAGAGTGTTGAGCTAATATATGAGTCCAATTAAACATGTTCAATCTTATTAAACGGGGAAATGGCAGCTACACGCGGGGTACGCACGTACACTTACTTATCCTTGCTTTATTGTCGCCAAAATAAACTCTGGAGCTTCTCATTTACAACGGCAGGCAATTGAAAAGATCACTGTCTCAGATGATGAAAGGATGATGAGAATAAGTAAATAAGAATAAACTCTTCATAGAAAAGTTTCAACAAAAAAATATAACAATACATGCCATTACAATTGAGTTTGATTATATGCTCGTTATATATATAGCACATTTCCGTTGGGAATAAAGCTGTGGTGTGTGTGGCATATTCTAACAAACAAACAATAATAACAATACGCAACGTACAATGAAAATGAGTCGCCATTCCATAAAGATTAATCCCAATGACTTGTGCGCCGCATCGCCTCACATCATGGTCATCAGCCAGCTTACCTCCACCAACGACAAAGTAAAGTTAAATCAAAAGGGAAGCCGAAACTTATAATAGGCAATGTCATTCGGTGGACTTGTGTCTTTCTCTATTTTGTCCTACTTCTGGCTATTATATTATGTCTGCGGTGACAGGAAGAAGGAAACAATGGAGGAAAGATCAACGATATTGTTTAAAAGTACGTGTGTGGAGTGTGGACTGAACTATCCAACGGTTGGCACTTGGCAGCAAACAAGTTTGAGAATAAAACAAAAGTGAGGAGAGATGGATACGTGATGATTCAGATAGACGTAGACATGTTGTTGCTGCTTTCACATTGATAGTAATTTTAGTCCAAGGCAAATAGAGAAACGAGGAAAAAATTGAATTGGGAGTAGACAACTGGACGGGCATATAGCATTGCTTTAGTCTGTTTAAGTATTCTCATATGTGTATCCTTACCGTGTTTCTTCCTGGAGAATGTAGAATGTGGATTGGATTTATGTTGTAGGGATGTCTACTGATTCCCCAGAGCGTTATCTGCTCAATTGACTCATCCCTTCATTTTCTTTGTGCTTATCAGTAAAATCAAAAAGTTGCGATGTAGGCGAGGGTGGAATGGACTTTGACAAACAGATGGCATATAAAAAGTTTAGTTACCGTGTTTCTCTCATATTAATGTTTACATTGGCCCTATTTCCGCCTCTGCACCAGCTCATGCATTTTTATGGGGAAATTGGTATGTACTAAACTCCCCCATCTAGCTAATGAGCATCATCAATACACAACACAAACTATGCTCTTGGACTGTTTATTATTTCTAATTCCCAGATACGCATTTACGTAGGTATATATTTTGATGATGATAGTCACTAGTTCAAATTAGTCAAGCTTCGAGAAATGTTTTCTTCACGCATTTTTACGCGATTACATACATACATGAAAATTTTCGATGCATTTGACCATTTCCTAGCAAAAACAGACAAATTTCATCTAGAAAATGCTCCTAGATTGATTACGCACGTAAACTTGAACTTTATCTGAGGCATATTTCATTCTTATAAATTGGCGACATGCCATCGATATGGTGGAAGAAAGCTCTACATTTTTCATTTATATGCTTATTGTAAGGTGATGGTGGGAGTATCGCAGCGTAGGATACCCGAAACGAGGTCGGTTTTATTTCTTCGTTGAGTTTCACTTGACAGATTTAACTTTTTCTGATGCCTGTCGAGTTTCGGTATCTACAGTTGATTCAAACTCAAACGTCATGCTCCTCTTTTTTGAAACGTATCATTTTGTCATCTGTAGCCCAAGAAATGAATTCCCAATGAAGTTATAATACGACATAATACACTATCAATAATAATAACGACTGCATTTCCATTACAATTTTCATTTGAATTGTGTAAAAATGTGAGGTTTCTACTACGGTGAAAGAAAATTGCCCTTGAAAAAAAGCAAAAGAGCAAACCAAACAAAAACAGAAATTTCAATGAATAAGAATGTGCCAATGACAAGTTTATTCAGCATTTCAAAATGTTCGCACTTGAATTCGAAGAAATAACTTTCCAGCGGAAAAGTTTCATTGTAATGAGAGAAAGGAAAGGACAGCCCAAGGTGTTTACTGTTTTATTTAAGTCTTGTATAACTCAACATGAAAATCAACCGAACATGGTAAGAGAAAAAGACAGTTGGGTAAAGGTATACAATTACGTTAGTTATGTATGTGTATTTACAACTTATTGTGTAAATAAAAGTTATATATTCCCAAATAACATTCATACTGCTTAAATTTTTAATATGTATTGTAAACTTTTTATTAAACTGGTTACAACTTTGGGTATAAATGGTAAAGACGTCATTCAAAGAGTTTTTTTTTCTGGAAGGCATAGCTTTAGCTAAATGACAAGAGTATTTGCATAGCATAATACTCAACAGTTCAACATAAAAAACAAACATTTTAACTCTACAATGACAATATACATACAATACATTTGTATTCACGTCCTTTGGCTATTTTCATTGTGAAACATTAGATCAGAAATTCATTCGACAATTTTTTGGAGATTCACAGTATCGATACTCTTTCGAAAGAGATGGGAAATGATATTCGTCGGTATTTGTTTTCTTTCTCAATACTAAATAGACCACGTATGTGCAATACTACTGTAAACAAACAACTTACAGGAATTGCTGTTGTGAAAAAAAATGTTTATTTTTTTTCTAGGGCAAATCTAGACTTGATATTTTCAAAATGTCACAATAACTATATGTACATACCTACATATGTATATTTATATGAAAAAGTCATTTCCCTCAAGTAATATTAAAATTCATGTAATAATAATAATGTTTATCCTTATCTTTACTGCGTCTGCTGTCTACATTCAAATATTTCCAAATATATTTATTTTTCCTTCTGGAGATGTCTCTTGAGAAAATCAAAATTGTGAAATAAAATGACACTGTCAACTGTTTTGTTGTGCCATTCTCACCAACAATGTTGATATCACCAAAGTCATTCATATCCCCGATGGACTATTTTCCGGCAGCAATGCTCCACTTTTTCCTGAAATGAATGACAGTTAAACAGTACAAGAAAATATGTAATGAGCGTGTAAACAAACTTTTCGGTCAATTGCAATACATACAGTAAATATCCACTATGTGCTTTTTATGTCTTTGCTCATTCTTTTGATACTCAAAATTCTTTATAGTTTTCATCACATTGCTCTCATTTTTGATGATTACTACAAACAATGCTATACACGTGCTTCCACGTTCCACTGGTATAACACAACTTGGCTATTTTCATTATTGATATTTTACCAAATGATTAAAGTGGAAACGACAATAATTTCCCTGATTACTATTATGAAGTTGTCTTTTACAAATACTATGGTTGGCCTAATTTTATTCTTCTTTTGCATACCTACCCACTTCTTCAATTCAGTAAAAGATGGTCTGAGCTCCAGCAAAAGTCACACAAAACTTTGTTTTCTCGCAACGCAACTGACAGTCGAAGACTGCAACTTGGAGTGTAGAATTCAAAAGTTTTGTATCAAATGACCTGTTTTCAGTTTAAACTTATACATTCTATTGTTGTGCTTGTAATTTATAATCTTTTTGAAAAAGTGCATTCTCACAATGTTTCTTCTTTGAAACCGTTTCATTGTTCGCAAACTTTCTTGCTGACTCAAACCTGACTCCTCCACGTCTATAGCATTTCAAGTCTGACTTTTGTGCTTTTATTTTAAAGGTTCCAAGCATCCAGGACATTATTTCATTATTGGTTGTTGGGGATCATCATGAACGTATGTAACCGTACGTACCTTCATGCCTGCGTGCTGCTTTCATCTTTTTTTCAGAAATAAGTAAAAGTTTCTGTATTTTCAAAATCAGGTCATCCATTTTCGGTTTAACGTTCACGCTCGGGCATTGTCCCTTTTTGGCAGTATAGACATTTTATATACCCGAATTTTCCCAACAAGAGCGGTGCAATGTTGCCACATAAATAAATATATTCACGCACTTACACTTTTTGCCCGCCTTGTCTCATATTTTCTGCTTTCTCAATAATAAAAACTTTTTTCCTTGCCATTGCATAGTATAATATAAAAATGACATGTTTATTATTCCTGGCCCGAGCCCCAATCGAGAATGTAACAAAATTATAGTGTTTGTCAATAATAACATTTTTACTACATCCTCATGTAATTCCCAGTTCGGTCAAAGACATCATTTTATTTCGCTATGTATGCCGAAAGAGAAAAAAAGTCATAAAGGAAGAGAGGCAACATCGAAAAAATACCACTTTTTCCTTTGTATTGTAGCTGACAAAGTAGCAAGAAGAAGAAGAAGAAGCTTTATACTTTTTCGACGGCTTTATAATGTCAAATAAGTTCCGGTCAGTTTTGTGTACATAGAAAAAAAATGCTGTTAGGGAAAAGGAGCAAAAATGTTACACTAACGAAATAATATATTGCATAGATAAATAACGATATAATGATGACTGACTGACTTTTTTTCTCTCCTGTTGCTGGTACTAGTATACAGTAGCAAAAACAGTATGACAATGTGTACATTTCTCCATGAAAATAATAACGCAATTTGCTTTTCTACTGATGTCTAAATGAGAACACAGACGGAATGTATTTTTTCCGCTTTTTTATATAAACTTCACTTATATAGTTCTAGCATAAGTCCTATAAGTGCCTATTAAGTGCTTTACTCGACAAGTAATTTTCAAGTGTCATGATTTTCAACGAAACCTTTTTTGGCAAACTTCTCTCTGTCTATGTAGTATGTACAATTCCTGTCTGTAATATCTTCCTTTTCATTATCGTAAACTTTCACTTTCTTTTTCTTGTCTTGTGAGAACATCGAGTATGTTATGTAGCTTATTTCCTGGTTAGTGAAAGTAGGTACTTTTCTTATTTCATTATCTTGTTACTTATCTATTTTTTTTGCTATGTGAGTACGTACATTTGTACGGAGTAATGTAATTCAAAGGAAGTATTTGCACGTTCAGTAGCAGCTTTAGTGTAGGAGAGGCTCGTATGTTTATTTATCTAGTCATTGGCAGACGTCCTTACCTCGTAAAATAATGGTATGCCGTTCCGAGTGCTTGCAAGAAATGTGCAGAGTCATCCAAAACAGTACGTATAATATCTTACTCAATGCATAATTACGAGCGTAACGAAGCAAGAGAAAGTCTACACAGTGCAATTTTTACAACATTCTTCTCTGAAGATTCTCATTCGATTATGTGTTCCATGTTCTCACTCTTATTTACTGGGCTTATACTAAAGCGCAGCGGTAAATTATGAGAAGATTTTCTCGTCTTTTTTTTGCGAAAATCATGAAACTGCGTGATCTTGGACAACTAGTAACAATGCAAACAAGAAATTATCTTGCATGAAAGTACACAACTTCCATTTGTAGAAAACAGCCCAATTTTTAAAACCGTGCTAATGACGTTTTCGCTCCATTCCTAACAGGAATTTCCTAGATAATAATAAAAAGACTTCTTTTGTATTTGTATACCTGGACAAAGCAAACAGCCTCAAAACTTGTAAATGTAATATATGAAGCTCATTATCATAACAATTATTATGCAACTCTAGAATAAGGTTATGTAAATGGACAACACCACGTCCACCTTATTTCTATTTTCCCACAGTCAGCATCTTTAACAGTTTCCGTTGTCATCTCCTGACATCCTGAGGCTTCGTTTGCCCTTCTACCGTATGCATAGACTGCTACCAAAACAGTCATTTCTATAAAAGAAAAGAATGATTGAAGGAATTGGGTGAAGGCTGAGTCGTCGCTGAAAGATGGAAAGGAAAAATCAATTAACATGTATCATCATCGCCATCGAACCCTTTCCGATTACAACTCTGCTTTCTCCACTGACTTAGTTAGCGATGCTGCATCACAGATATAGATTTGACTGATTGTATAAGAAATCAAAATGTATGGACCAACCTAAAGCATACGCTCATCATCAGCACTGTTATGAGCCTACCTTTTTTTACTTTTCTCTTTTATAGTACGTGCTCATGCATATCCACAACAAGTAAACTGCCAATGTCTAGTTTTAGCAGTGGCCCAGAATGACGACAGCAATGTCTAACCTAATGTAAATTAGAATGGCTGTGGCAATGGTTTGTCTCCTTCTGCAGAAACTCAAGCCGTTTCTTTATTTTGCTTAAAAATCGGGTCAAGTTGGATGTTTTACATCAGAATACGGAGGAAAATGGTATTGACAATAGTGTGTGCATGCATATAAACGACGAAACCCAGTCATGAACAGTACTCCTCACACTCACTAAATTTGCAATTAGTGAGAATCAGTTGAGGAAAAACAGTGCCCTTGCCACTTCATTTCTCGAGGCTTGCAAGTTAAAAGGAAAAGCTTCTTGTGACCTTTTTTTCCAGTCGAGTGTAGGTACATGTAAGCGTGTAAGACAGGAACAGCGTTGTTTCATCAAGACAATTCAACTAGGTATTGGCTAGAAGGCGTGAAAAGTAGAAAAGTACAATAAAAAGCTACATTCTACTAGATTCTTACAGGTGCTGATGACATCCTCAAACACATTCATCATGTTATCAAATACGCATTTACATATCATCACATGTACTTTCCACTGGTAAGTTACCAGCCTTTTGCTTGCTGCATGAGCAATTTAATGATTATTTGGTTTTAATGTTTATCCTCTAGTAAAAACGGGCGTGAAATATGGAAAATATGTTTTTCCTGTGAAGGTTGTAATGTACCGTGTGTCATGTATTTCATGCCTTGATGATACGTAGCAAACATATGAGTCGTTCTATGCAAGCTGCTTAAAAAATGAGTGATGCTAGCTTGCATTATTTACTATCTGCACACACCATGGCAGATTGACTGAAGGAATAGGTAAATATTTCTACTTAAACAGTCATCACAAAATGTTGCTACAAGTATTCAAGCAGAAGCACATTGAAAAAATGATTTATATCGATGATGGCTTGTTGAAATCGGACGTATGAAATTTTTTTTGAAACATCATTATAATGATGTAAGTATGTGAGAAAACATTGCACCTGCTGCCTTTTTTTCGTTTGCACGGGTTATCGCCAAAGGTCACACCACCAATAATGGTCCCTATTTCGGTTTTCTACGCAGATGATGATGTAGCACATGACATGCATATAAAAATTATTAATAGACTGTAGAAGCATTAATATTGCCTGAGATTTCCTCGAGAATGGAACAATTTAAATTAGTATAAAATTTTGAAAATAACAATTATTTTAAGTACCCTTTTCAACGTAACAACTCAACTTTTCATAATTTTCTACACTTACCCCATAATACGCCAACTGTCACTTCATCATCATGTTTTCATGAAGAAGAGAGCATAATATATGTCCTCGCCAAAAACGTTGTTCATGAATTTTTGTAGGCTCAATGCTGTTTTGAACTTTGTTGAACCTTTCCTCTCTGCGTCAGCAAAAACAAAAAATATAGCTCATTCGTGCATAAATAATTTGTCCATGCATTAACAATAATTAAAAATTTTGTCATTGAACATCCTTATTTGATGATTGAGTATTTTTTTGTAATTGAAGGTTCTCTGTAAAATCCTATCCATCATCAATACGCAATATAAAGGCATACATGCAAGAAGACGCTGTAATTTTCGTGCAATGTTGTTTATTTTGATTGATTATTGTTAGTCTTGTCATATTTCCAGGTTCTATTTCGTTGTCTCACTATAGATTTCCTAAAGCAGGAAAATTTTACCATACAAGCCCAATTTACTTCTTTATATGAAGTTCAATATTATTTTAGTCTTGAGATTGAAAATTTTAAAATGTATGTGTGCAATATCCATATTCTGTCTGTAAGTATTGCACATATTGCACACGTTCATGCACATATTGCAAGGCTCAAGATACCCCAGGACTAAAGTTCTTTCTAATTAAATTAATGAGTAATCACTTCTTGAGTTTATTGGTAAATGTCATGCAATTTGATTGATGTGTTTTGTAGTAAAACCACCTAGCTGCTTTTTATGCTTTGTGTAACAAAATTACATGTCTAAATGTAATTTAGCTTGTTTACACAGTTCATTGATACAGAAAATTTATAATAATCGTCTTGCTTTCTTCTTTTCTTTCATCCTTGAACCATGTACGCCCGAACCAATAGAAATGTTCTGATCATCGAGTATCCGACAAGATGACCTACACCACATTCGCCCGAACACTACCTCCGTCTAGCAAAGTTTCCAAATCAGTGGTTGCTTTACTCAAAGCGTTCAAATGGGACAAGCTAGTTCTCGTCGTTTGCCCTTCAAAAGATGACCGTTATACCGAAATTGTAACTAATGCTTTCACGGTAAGCTAAACACGATCTATATTCTTAGATGCTATTAAAATTTTCTGATTGATTATTGTTTCTTCCAATAAGACTTGGAAACAGCGGATGTTGTGAAAGTTGACAGATTCTAGAAACTAAGATGAACCTTTCATCTTTATATTTTTTACAATTATTTTATGCTGAAAAATCAAAGTTAAAATCAATAAGGTGAAAGTTTCTTTTCTATTAGGTAAATGAATGCTACAATTATTTTTTTCCTATCCGAGTTTGTTTCGTCTAAAGTATCAACTTGTTAGCATTTTCTGTTCTTTTCCGGTTCAGTACAATGCAATGGTGCTTCATTTTTTTGTGAAAGTTCAATACTTTCTTTACTACGTACTACTTGCAGCAATCACAGCTTACACTTTACCTTCTTTTCATAATATTCTTGTTTTCATTTCTTTTATCGAGATGAGTGAGTGAGTGAGTGCAAACTTTGTCACTAGTCTTTACTTCGTTCTTTCTCACCTTTGAATGTAGAGTTCACCAGAGGGTCACGAAAAGTTGAATTAACGTTGCTTGATAAGCACATATTAGGCTACAAATAGATTGAGCTTTATTGACTATTTGGAGCAGTTGAGTAAACCGAGTGCAAACACGGCAATCCAGCATGTCATTACTCCTGCCTACTGTCCTTTTACAGCAACCAAAAGCCCTGTAGATGACAGCTACTAACAAGTAGCAACGACAATGAAAATAAAAGGCGCACAGAAGTATGTTGTGTACTTGTGTGTGTAGTAATTATAATGCATTATTTACCCTGCTTTTTACCGAAAATGACGTTCCGCGAATGACCGACGGTGTAATGGTGTGTACTGTGCACAGTGCACAGGACAAAAACAAACATGCGTCTCTAATTTTATCTACAATCTACAAAAAAGGTTTTCTACGATAAATCATAAACGGCGATTCATTCTTTTTTTCGTAGGAAAATGGTAGCTATTGCAATGACGTTATATATGTATGAATGCACTCCTTCAACTCGAGTTTTGTGTGCAACAGCAAGGATATTTTAATATGCATAAATTGTTGATTTCTCATCAAGTGTTACCAAAATATGTATACATATAGTCTGTTTTCTTTACTGTTTCTCATTGTATAATGTGTTTATCATTTCATGTCTATTTTCAGAACTTGGCAAAGAAACACAAAATCGATATAACTGCTACATACTCAATAGCCGATTACATTCCGGAAAATTTTACAGCGATGGAAGATATTGTGAAAAAGTCCCTGCCAAACACTAGAGGTAAACATTCAGAGTTTTTCTTATAAAAAGTTGCTTTAATGACACACACACACACAAAACTGCGAGAAAATATGAAACGTATGTATGCGTGGTGGAGTACCAGAGTATCGTGTTGTCATTATTCGGTTTCGGAGATACAATTTTGCTAATTCTCTTTATGAAGTAATAATAGCTTTATGAAACCCTTTTTTATCTTGGGTATGGTCATGGAATGTAATCTTCAAAACTCATGTTACTCTTTTTCAATTAAAGAAAACAGAAGTTTGTATTGGCTTTCCTCAGATGACAATGTATGGTAGAAGAAGGCATAAAATAATAATGCCATGCACTTTGTTTTTATTAACTCAACTTATACTAATGCAACTTTCAAGTTGTAAAACGTCGAATGTAGCTAGAATTACACGCATATAGATGTCAATCCTAGTCAATTTACCATTATCAATAGACATTTCAGAAAGATCTATTTTTGAGAACTTGATTTTTTTGGCCATGTAGCAACAACGTTCAAAAATCAGGTCAAATCAAGTCAATCTATTAGGTTTCAAGTTTATAACGTCGCGATAAGGCTAGCTGTAGCTCAATGCGATTAGGTATGCATATGAAGCTGTGCGCGTTTCAAATTCAATCTGCGTATTGAGTTTGGGAGTCGATAAAGTGACTACAAACTACGAGAAAGCTCTTACACTACAGCTAAAATAGATTTTTTGTAAATGGGAAGTGTAATATACGTACTAGTAGAGCATCGCAAACTTTGACGCGGAAAAAGTAATAGCCAAAGACAAAAGTTGACTTGTATAGGATTACCGAGTTTATTCTAGTTTTACACAAGTTTTCACTTACTATATAGTCTATTTATTGGATCTATTGCCTCTTGTCAAAGAACACGAGAACTTTTACGAAAGCATGAGCTTGGTAGGCCACTAGAAAGAAGAAAAATGAAAGGTTGATGAAATTCGAGGAATGGGAGCAACATTTTTTAAGTTGTCCAAAGTATACTTTCTTTGATAATTTGGGCTCTCTTTGGTTTTCGCCAGTGTACTTACATGTATGTAAATACAGACAGTTGCTCCGTTTAAAGTGTTTTATTGCTGAGCGTGCCGTGTGTGGTGTAGTATTATGCAATTCTTTGAATAAGATTGCAACTGTCAAACTCTTGTTATTATTATTTTAGTGCACAGTCACTCATTTTGAATTTCAAACAAAAGTGCATTCCTTGTCAAACTTTTCATTTTAATCTTTTATTGTAGAAAGATTCACGCTGTGGAAAACGGTGTGGTAAGATGGGGTAAAAGTTTTAAAATGTTTATTTGCTCATTTAAACTTCACACTCTACGACAGCGTTAACGTTATATAATGAGCGTAAACAGCAGATTCAAAGTTTTACACTCAAAACAACGCTATTATTTCATACAAATAACTATGCATGTTTACTAGTCCTAAAGCTTTTGGAAAACCTATACAGCTGCAGTGCATGTTGACAAATTACTTGATTCATAATCATTGTCATTGTGTCAATTTGAAAAAAAAATATTGAAAAGTAGGGAAATGGGTTAAAGACGAAGGAGAAATGATATTGCCAAGTCATGTTCAGCTTGTAATTGAAAAATAAAGACGGTTACAACTTGGCACTTTGGCAGTTGAATCTCACCTTTTCTAACTTTAATGAGGATAGTGTTTGACTTGTGTAATACTAACATTTAAGTCATGCTTAAAAGTTTTGCATGCATTCATTTTTATATACACATTATGCCTATTGTGCATGATTCAAACATGCAATCACTCGACCTAACCAATTTCTCACTCTACTTAAGAAAACCAACATTTTGAAGCGTATTATTGGCTCATACGCTATATGCATGCATACTTCATAAATACACATGCATACCTGATGTCACCAGCTTGTCCCGTTTCTAATTTTCTATTGTACAACAAGGTTATAGTGTCAAGAGTTCGAAATTTAGATGCATGTAATCAAATTGAAAATTTAGGATTCTTCAAATATTTTTCATTAATAGTAGTCAGTCTGCTGTTGTCTCGTTTAAGAAATGAATGTGTTTGATTAATTTTCAGTGTACGTTTTCATCGGTGAGCATGTAGCTTTAGTTCATCTCCTTCGAGCGTTGACGATCAAAGGAGCATTTGACAACGGGGAGTATATTGTTATATCCATTGATGACAAACTTAACGTGTCTGGGAAATTCTTTGATGTTGGTAAGTTCAGTCTTTCCAAAGTAGATGCATAATATGAAAATTTTTTAAGTGAAAAATAATTGCGGTCGCTTTTTCAATAAACCTAAAACGAAAGACACCTATGATTCTATTTTATGCAAAACAAGTAAGGAAATGGCTTGTGACTTTGCTCAAGTTGGCTGCTGTATCCATTTGGTCATGGTACATTTGCCAAAAAATGTGGATGTCTGTTTTGCTCCATTTGTTAGAACTTTATTTGTTTTTAATGAACAATTATCTACAGATGTCAACGGGTGTCACACAGCGTCGTTGAATGCTAATTACGTTTTTTCCTTTGCGGGATTCACCATTGTTTTCAGTAACTTCATATACAAAGAAGGTTCTTAAGGTATAGTCTATTCCACATGCTCCGAAAACAAAGCCAACAAATGAACTGCAGAAAGTCTGGCTCTCTTTGTCAACGTACCTAGTTATCACTTACTAGATTGAGTAGAAAACATGCCCATTTGAAGAGTTTTCTTATTGGAAAATGGTGATGTCTATCATTGCCCCGAACGCATATGGGACGCTATGCACCAAACTTATCACCAGTTAACAAGAGAATGTTATTAACAATTTTTGAGAAAATTTTTAATGTGTCTACCTTTTAGACTACTTGGACCCGTATTTCTCAAACACAACGGAAGACATGATGAAGGCGTATCGATCAGTGCTAAAACTCATTCCTTCTCATCCTCGTACTGGATACCTTGGGTAATATATTTTGTTCCGTTTTATCTAATTTGACCATTATTATAGATTGCAGATACAGACTCCAATTCAGGTTGTTTTTATTTAATTTCCGTTATATAATTAAAAAGGAGCGAAACAAACTATTTTCCCATTGCAAAATTTTCCCATAGGAAATAATTTGGAAACATTAAGAAAGTTTTCGCTAAAACAATATATCTCTATTCGAGATGTGTAGAAATATGTTGCTCAAGTATGAAGTAACATTGTTCAACTTTTTATACTTTGCACAAATCATTTTGTAGCGAAACCTGTAAGAAAACTTTGTGCAGATGGTGCTGTTTCTGAGACTGGAGTGTCTGCAAGTGAAAACCAAATGGCTACAAAACAATGCTTAGACTTTTTAATCATGTACATGAACTGAACACGAGATTTTACCGGCAGGTTTTCATACAAAACTGAATTTTAATTTCCAGAAAGGATGTCCGCCAACTTATTCTCAAGTACTCTAGAGGTGACCCCTTTTGTGTTCCATTTCAATCACTCATTTTTCAAGACGCAGAGGTAAACCTTTTCACCCGTTTCTTCCCACTACGGGCTAGATAAAACAAGACACGCAGCTATTATATAATTAATTGTATTATAGATTCCCATTGAAGCAGCATACTTATACGATGCAGTGATGATATACGCCCACGCTCTGCACGAGGTGCTGGAACAGGGTTTTGATCCGAGAAATGGAACGGCAATGTTTGAAAGAATCCGGAACAGATCTTATCATTCAATTCAAGGATTTGATGTAAGTGCAACTTTTACGTGTAATCATTTATTTGATATTTTTTATTTAATCTTCCAAATCGAATGCTCCAAACTTCAAAAATTGGCAATCAGATTTTAAAAAGAAAAATCTTAAAATTTGGATACTGATACGTTTGGATTTTTGGCTTCATCATCTGGTGCTTCATTTTCCTACTTTATGCAAGCACAAAAAGTTATACAGTTTACGTGTTTTACTGAATCAGTGAGCTTGAACCGATGCAGTGGCCGTGTTGAAGATATTATATGTACTCATACACATTAAACAGAAGTACAGATGTCAATAGAGAAATTGGCTAGCTTATTGTGAATTAATTGAGCAATAAGTTAGAGCCATTCATCTTGTCGTTTAACAAAAGTCGCATGTAACCCTTCATCAAGCCCTAGTATTTGAACTTTTGTTATAACTACACGTGTCAGAACCCTGACTGTGAGGAATGACGACTTCTATGAAGTGAAAGGAAATACTTTCATTACTTTCTTTATCATTCGTTTCCTGTCCATCGTCTATACAATTCAGTAGAATTTTCCCTCTTCATCCTGTTACAACATTAACTCGCTTCCTTTCCTTTTGATGACTTAGACATTAGACTGTAGAAGTAGTAGGCAATGCATCCAGTATACCGTAACTGCATTATCTGTACTTATAATACAAATCCTATTACAGCAGGTATATGTATATTGTAGTCAGATGCACATACTACACCATATACCATTGTTGTCAAACATTTCTACTGAATAAGAAGGATTCGAAGGACTGGCTGGAAATGGCTACAAGCGAGAACAAAATAACCGTCTTGACCTTGACAATGGTTTTCTCTTCAATAAACGATTTTAGTATTTTAATCCTGTGTACTGTACCGTAGAAGTCAGCTATTTACAAAAAAAGTAAAACCAAATAGAAAGAGAACAATAAAGATGTACACAGGAAGTTACAACAAAGGATTGAGGAAAACAGGCCCTGACAATGCTTGAAGGATTTTTTTTTGTGTGAGTATCAAGAAACGACGACTTTTGTTTGATGTTCCACAAGTCAAGTTATTTTTCATCTGACTTGTAAAGGTTTTTCGGATACGTGATGCAGATATGCATGCATGAAAAATAGAGACGTGTATTATCAAGTCCAAGTAATTTCAATGTTGCAATTTTATTGTCAAGTACATATTATAGTGAAAGCTATTTGAGGAATTAAAAGAATGAATATATCTGTAAACTCCTCAAAATTAAAATATCCAACTTTATGTGTATTCCATGATGCAGAACAAGTTAGTGTTCATGGTTTACCTCTGCAAAGAAAGAAGGAAGTTACCTTCAACTGCATGATTGCCCATGCAAAAAATCAGGAGACAGTAGAATCGGCTTTGGTGTCTGATATTAAAAGTTTATCTGACATTATTGTCTTTTCCAGGCTTTTTATAGTTCACTGTGCTGAATGATTTTCTGAGAGGCGAGAGCTGGTAAATTTTAAGCTGTTAATAATGTCCAGCTACTACGAAAGGAATCTCATAGTAGTAAGTAGCCAAAAGAAAGTTAGATAGATTCATAAAAAAGAAAGTGCAAGCTAGTTTTGAACTTCAACTTTGTTTCTGGTAGAACGGGCCCATTGGCATTACTAAAATTGAAGAAGATCATTATGCATCCTTCAACGTTTATGTACAGCAGTATAAGCGGAACTTGTATATTTATACCTCATTACTGGAACCTTGAATTTTTAACAAGTCTTTCGATCTATGTAAGTTACGGAATTATTCGCTGTTCGTAGAGGCTGAAAACAATTCCAGAAAATCTCCTAACCTAGAAACCCTCCTTGAATAATGCACAATATGTATTTCGGGTATCAAGCGAAAAAGATAACAAGGCATTTGATGCCCATTAGCCCTCTCATTCACAAAAGGATGAAATGTAGTGCTTCGCCCCATTTTTGCTTTATCTTTTAGCAATTCAAACGAAAGTGATAATCTTACTTTGTTATGCAAGCATTAATCAGTAAATTGAATATGAACCACATGCCCTTGAATTTGTATCAGGAGCACCCAGTGTACTTGAATTTCATCATCTATGTGAGTGTTTTCATGACACTAGAAAGCTTTCAGTCTTCATAAGGTCTTCATATTTTATCATAATGTTTCCCTCTTCAATATGTACCTATAATAAACTCGTAATGGACTTTTTATCGAATATACTGTGACTGTTTGCTAGTTATAATTTACGTTGTCTCTTTTGTCATTGAACTAAGTATGACAATTTGTCATTGACAAATTATGTCGTACATATAAGCAGATAAAATTAATTTCATATTCTCCTGATCCTCTCTCTTTTATCTAACAGGTATTTATGGATGAAAACGGTGACGCGGAAGGAAATTTTACAGTAGTCTCACTTCTCCCCGTGCAAAACGACTATGGATATTACGCAGAAATGAGTAACAGCAATGGAAGCGGAAGTGTGTTTGCGTCAGCTTTCTCCACTAGCGAAACCAACTACTACAGTCACGAGTCCAATGAAAGTTATGACTATTGGGATGCCCATTCCAATACAACCATCAGACTTAGCTTGCAACCTGTTGGTTATTTTGCAAAGGTTTCTTCGCCCATACTAAACTCGTCATCTTCTGCCTCGTCAACTTCCAGCACTTCCGACGGAGTAACCAACACGCTTCATAAAAATGGCAATGCAAATAATGTTGATGGTGACAAAATGGACAAACCTGTGGATGACATTTTCGTAAGTTTGTATGAACATCTGAATTTTGAAAACATCGACAATAAGTACACTGCTGCTGTAGTAAATAATCACATTTTGTTAAAGTTTCAGTTAGGGAAGGTTGAAAAGGTTTATCCAATCAACTGTCTTATTACTGTGTAACATATAAGGTAGAAATGTAGTTACACTTTTGGTTGCGCATAAAATATTTTCATGATATCGAGATGCATTATAACTCATACCGAATGGAACAATAGAATTGGCGCCAGCTTCAAATGTAGGTCACCAACATGGTTACACACAAAAATGTTGGGAGCACACCGTCATTATTTTTATCAACTTCTCAGGTTATTCCACCTTGAGACGTAAAGTACAGGAAAGTCAGAAGACCATTTTTATGCAAAATGCAATTTAATGTGCTTTTTATTCCACATTCCTTAATCTTTGCCACCTTTTCTGACTTTTTGGACATGAACTACGAGAAAAATGACTATATACGGTCAACATTTTTGATAGATTTTTTTTATCAAAGTGCACTCGTATTGGGAAGGATTCTTATGGTACTTGGTAATTGTTCTCAGAAAATAAAAGTTCTAAAGAATGCTCTGTCATACTATCTATCTTAAGATATTGCTCGTGCTTTCCTTTTACTTGTAGTTTATAACATTCTATCCAAAAATGCAATTTTGAAGTTCCCTGTTAAAGATTATATAGACATAAAAGGTGAAAGAAATTTTCCAAAAAGGAAGTAGGATAGACAGAACTTTATTTAAGATAGTCGTATCATTTCCAAAAAAAAGTGTCCTTAAAGTTGTAATGCTTTTACTTTTTTATAACAACTTGACAGTGTTTTTGTTCTTTGATTTATGTGCGTTCAAAGCAGGCGTTTCACTACTTCAGTGTGTCCAGACAAATCCAGTGGGTGGGAGGAGAACCACCAAAGTCGCAACCAAAATGCGGCTTTCATGGAGAGCTCTGTGTGTGGAAACCCGACTGGAGAACCATATCAATTTGCACTATTGCAGGAGCTGTGCTTTTCGTAATATCCGTAATGGCTTGCAGGTACAAACATTTTTGAGCTTTAATATTTACAGAACCAGTGTACGCTTCTAGGAAATAGTAATGCGTACATGGTTGATTATGTTTAGCGGAGACGCTTTCACTAGGTATAAGTGTGTTATCCACCACCTGACAAACTTAAATTTGAAGTGGGATTTTGACTTTATTCACTCACAGTTCATTGATCATGTAGGTCGGTTTATTGCACTTTCACTTTCATTCGTAAAAGAACGTTAAAATTTATACATGCATACAAATAAGTTTGAGATTACGTATGCATGGAACTTTGAAGTGAATGTGAAAGGAAAAAATGTCGGATTTTTCCATTTGGTTGTCTTTTTTGGACAAAAACTGAAAGTCTTGAATGTATTTTTCGGAGTCATTTATCACTACCACCGAGGGAAATGTGTGTCACCACCAGCACCATCATTACATAGAATGCTAGCATAGTCGGGATATGATATCACTGGAATGATAATAATCTCATTTTCTTAGTACACATAATATATTCATTTTTATTGACAAAAAGTTTTCTTTCAAAAACATTTATATGGCATGCTACGACAATGCATGATGAGTCAAAAAATTATAATGTCTCTCGTTGAAGAAAGAATCTCTTACGGTGGTGGTACTCATTAAATGACGTCGCATTTATGTCAGCAGGCAAGTTGTTGCCAGTTTATTGCACATATTTTTTAATGCAAAAAACTTTGAAGACAGTTCAGGTGATTGCAAAAAATTTTCCTCGAGTCTTGATCTAGGTCAGGCAAATGGCAAAAGAGAAAATTAATCATTATCAAATATTTATTTATTTATTTTCATTTCCTAATATAGGCACTATCGATATGAGCAAAAATTGGCGTGTCTTCTTTGGAAAGTAGATATGCAACATGTGGTAATAATAGACCAACAAGGACCAATTGAACCTGTTAACGGATCCAAGAACACCGTAATTAAAATTTTTCATTAGATTTGATCATAAACAGGTGTAAAAGTATATCGTGTTGCTTTATATTCAACTACCTTTCCCCTGCAAATTTCAATTTTGATTTTCTCATAATTATGACACTTTGCATTGAGAACAAAATGTATACAAACTGTAGAAAAACCCACAAAATTTTTCTTTGAAATATTTTTTTTTCATTTCTCAAAAATATTTACAAGTAAATTCTTAGAAGAAAATTAATTGAATTTACAGTTTTTCTTGGTACTTTTTCTATAATATTTTTCACCATATATTTGCAAGCTTCATTTCTTTTCGCTTCCCACCTGTTTTTTTTTCTGTTCCATGTTATCACTTCTGCCTAGGATAATGTAAAGAGATTTGAGCAATGAGTGCATGCAGGTGTCACCAAATATGGATGATTATTTATGTATCATTTGATTATGACACAGGAGTGTGTCTGGTGGGTGTAATTCAGGCCAAAGTTGTAGAAATGCTTTTGTTTTACAGCTTCCAAATTAACTTATTGCAATAATGGCTGAATTCATGGTTGTTTTTTTCTTGGATTTGTCTCTTCTGTCAATGAACCACCAAAAGGTTCCGATTTGCCGCCCACTTTTGGGAACTGCTGCATTAGACGCCGACCCGTCTTTGGAGCTGACCTGTAAAAAAGCATATACACGAGTCGGATTTTACAAGGGGATGGTTGTCGCAGTGAAACCAATTCACAAAAAAAGTATCGATCTCACCAGAAATATCCGGAAAGAACTTATCCAGGTCAATTTACTTATCAAATTAGAATTGCTTTATAAAAATCAGTTTGCCATTATTACCTAACATTCTCTGCGGGTGCCAATGTAATAAAAGAAACCATTATTATGGGCTATGCATACTACTTTCTCACACTAGGTAAAGAAAATTATTGAATGAAAGTGGGTGAAATGTGAACATGGTTTCATTTACACACATTTTGCTTTGCTTATAGATTCGAGATGTACGTCATGAGAATATTATTCCATTCATTGGAGCGTCTTTGGATCATGGAAATATTTGTATTCTTACCGCATACTCTGTTAGAGGTAGTTTGGAAGATGTGCTTCAAAATGAGGATCTACATTTGGACAATATGTTTCTAGCGTCTTTGGTCGCTGATTTAATCAAGGTACGATAAATTTAACTTTCTCTTTTTCTATGCTTGTTTCATATTGGATGAGTAGATATACATATGTAGATATATGTTCGGAGTTGAGTTTTTAACTAAAAATACTCGACAAAAACTATACCTATGCAAATAATATGCTTTTATTCGATGTACATACGGATCAATCGGAAATGCATAAACCAATGTACGAAATTATGGTGACGATGACCTAGAATAGAATTGAGTGGAAATTCCCAATTGTAGTCTGACTTAAACAAATGAAGTGAAAGGGCAACATAAAACAGCAAGCGAAATAATGTACGAATTTATGGAGTGCAATGTAGAATATTTTGGTGTATATGAATCATTACATTATTATTTTGTACATACATGACCCGAATCCCGAAATAGCAAAAAGTAACAATTTTATATCGACAATAGTATTCCTAAATTCAAATGTATATTGGTTTGTTTCTTTTACTCTATAGGGAATGATTTATTTGCATGAGAGTGTAATCATTTCTCATGGTAATTTGAAGTCATCAAACTGTCTGGTGGATTCACGATGGGTGCTACAAATTACTGATTTTGGTCTTTATGAGTTCAAAGGTAGGTTGTGTAATATATTTAATGCTTATATACTTCTACATATTTATTCAACAGCATGAAAGTAACTTCAGATGCATATATATGAACTTGGCAAAAAGCTCCGTGACTTTTTCTACAACCATTTGCTTTCTCTTTTTCCCTGAATGAGATGCCCGTTTTTGCTTTCGGGCCTCCCTCATACTCATATTTTAGCAGGTGAATAATTTAGCTCAAGTTTTGACTGCGAATAAACTAGGATAAATGAGTTCATTATGTCACGACGTGTGTCACCATAATGAAAACGTTGTCGTGTGATGGCGTAAAATATTTTAGCTCTTTTTGCTTCATAGTCGCACAACACTATGATAGTAATGGTACGCAAAAGAATGATTTTTTTATAAGGTCACTGTTCTATTGAATTGAAAATTTTATGCCTTCTACGCAGCTGGGCAAGAGAACAGGGGAAACTCGGAAAAGGAAATTCGTAAACTACTTTGGAGAGCGCCTGAACTCCTCCGGGATCCCAATCCTGATCCAAAAGGAAGCCAGAAAGGAGATGTCTACTCGTTTGGAATAGTCTTGTACGAAATGATAGGCAGATCTGGACCATGGGGCAAAACGCACCTCAGCATTCCTGGTATGTTTCTCTTTTTGATGACTGTCAGATAGAACAAGGTTAACAACAAAAAGGGTTTCAGTTGAAGGAACAGTAGATAAACTTAAAAGAACTTTACTCGTCCATGTATGTATTTTACCCTTTACCACAACACAGACAATGATACTGAGCAAACTTTAGAGTTGGTATTATTCTTGTCATTATATTGTGGTTTGTCAACTGGCATCACTTTTCAGAGTGGTAATGAATACATCATCACCGCTTTACACACACGATAATCAGAAGATTTGCAGATAAAATTATTGTAAGGAAAACAGTTGACATTGTAGCATGCATTCATCTGAATATTGCCCTTGAGGAAAGGTGACCTTACATTTTGCAATGCATACTGAACTGGGTGAGTTAGTAAATGAGAGAATATCGACAAAATGGGTAGAATAATTTGTACAGTACATAGCAGCAAAACTCACTCACGATCAGTCACAACAAGGAAAAAGAGCAGTGTGGAAACTTCAAAGAAAATGACAAATGCGGCAAAGCCCAATAAGCTTTTCTTTGTGCTCCCAAATTTCCTGCTTGGAAAGTTTGTAATTTGATGAAGGAGAAATCACACAACACAACAGGTTTAGAATGGGACACAACGGACAGATGTTTGCACGTTGAGTGTTCCAATGTGCTAATAATGTTACATGGTGCGGTTTTTGGTGGGATTAATTTGCATTTTGCTATCTCTCATTGGAGTAGATGCAGAAGTATCTGTTTACAACGAGCGTGAAAAAGTTTTTCGGAGCGACTCTCGCAGAAGAAAGTATCCAAATGCTCTTTTAAATTTAATATTTACGTTTGCTTCGCTGATTACAGAATTCATCATCAGAGGAATAAAAGTATTTATACTGTTTTGGTATACAAATAATAGGCTTTCATTGGACTTTATTTCCTATACTTTGGATGGTTCAACTTTTAATGAATGGGAAATACATAATATGAACTATTTAGTATTCCAATGAATAGGTACATGTGAGAAAAGACCCATCAAAAAGATACAGCCTATTTTCCCATTTCTCTCCAAAAATAATTAGCTACGAAATAAAAATATGCTTGTCATTTCCCCTTTTACCATGATATAGGCCTGCCTCCTTGTTTTATGGAGAAGGATTAAATTGTTCTATCATGCATATTGCTTTTATTTCCATTTGCAAATTATGACAAGTTTTCAATTTGTGAGATTTTTGGGCATTATGATAATAAAACAAATATGAAGAGGATCACAAACATGCCGTTTTTACATACAAACAACAGCTAGCGTTGCGTTATAAATTTTTTTTGAATGTTTCAGTCGTTAATGATAGGAAGCTATGTATGTTGCATGTACTAGGTGTATGTATTTATACACACCTACTTACTATATACAGGTTTGGAAACCCTTGAAAAACTTCCTTATTCAATTTTCAGAAATAATTGAAAAAGTTACAACTCCAAAGTTAGTTGACCCTTCGGAAAGCGAAACGGGTTACTTACGCCCTTCCACTTTGCACTTGGATTGTGGACAGACAATTTTAAAATGTCTAGATTCCTGCTGGGAGGAAGAACCAGAATTACGCCCTGATTTCCGGTTTATTCGGGTACAACTCAAAGAAATGCAAGCTGGCTTGTAAGTACATATGTATATACATGAACGTTCGCCATAAAATACACTTGGTAAATGAAAGAAGACATGACACTAAAAAAGCAGTTTACTTGCATTCGCATAAAATGTGTCTCCGATTCCGGAACTTTGAATGGTTTTTCCTGACTGTTTTTTTCGCTTTGTAGAAAACCTAACATTTTTGACAATATGCTATCAATCATGGAGAAGTACGCGTGCAATTTGGAAGATCTTGTTCAAGAAAGAACTATTCAGTTGGTGAGTTTATTTCTGAGATTTTCAGAAAGTGATTGTGACAACTTGTAATACAAATATTTGGAGGAAAATGTCTTCCTTATATGCAGGTCCTATTCGAGCGTTTGTGCTGTTTTATTTCACTAAATTGCCTAACAATTAAAAATGTTTAAGATTGTAGTTTATTTCAATGCACTTCTGTCATTCATATATAAGTATTTTCATAATTGCCGTTCACAGGCCAGCAGCGAACCACTAACGTGGTATCGAGTGGTTTCATTCAATCGTTTTATTACAGTTTAGCTCAGCTCAAACAGCTCAAATTCTGTTGTTCTAATTACCTTTCCAGGTCGTTGAACTGCTAAACGATTTGTATACTTGTTTTGACTCCATCATTTCCAACTACGATGTATACAAGGTGGAAACAATAGGGGACGCGTATATGGTGGTAAGTAGTAATTAAACATAGAAAACGCAAAAGAAGTTTCCAATTGTACATTTTATTGACTCAAACTTTTTCTAAAAAAACTTGATATATCCCCTCCATTGTTACTATATTTCTATGCTATGCTTGACATTATCACTGTTTCCAAAATTATTATTATCCACTATGTATTAACAACACCAGCCAGTTCTGCGACGTGGAGTGTACGTCTGCTGGAGTGAATTCAATAAAACGTTACAATATTCCAATAAGGATTCACTAGAATTACATAATGAATGACGATTTGCAGTACTATGTTTTTCGTTGAATTTGATTATTAGGTCAGTGGGCTACCTATTAGGAACGGGAACCAGCATGCTGGGGAAATTGCCTCCATGGCCCTGCATTTATTAGACAGGATTAAGAGTTTCGAAATTCGGCACCGGCCTGGAGAACGGCTTAAGCTACGAATCGGGATTCATACTGGTACGTAGTATCTACTAATAGTGAGCCTATCTTGTATTTCAACATGGGAATTTCTATTGTTCTATGCATGATAAATGTTATATAATCTTCATGTACCCCATTTTATTTTAAGGTGGTCCCTGATCACTATATAATACTTGTCTTCTTTTCTGTTTATTCCGCTTGTTAACTTCAGTTGATTATGATTAATCTCATGTAAATGCTTGAATTTCTTCTATTCTCTCTGAAACAGGATGTGTTGTAGCGGGTGTTGTTGGCTTGAAAATGCCTCGTTATTGTTTATTTGGTGATACTGTGAACACCGCGTCCAGGATGGAAAGCACAGGGGAGGCTCTCAAAATCCATATATCAAATGTTACCAAAAGTGTACTTGAGCATATTGGAGGATACTATTATGAAGAGAGAGGGATCATTCCTATAAAGGTACATGCACACGTAATATGTCGAGTTAATTTTTGTGACATATTTTTATCTCTAAAATATTAATATTTCAAGGAAAAAGTCTATTCATTTTCATTAGTCGGATATATATCGCAAGTTTATACTTACCTATTCTCCGTTTTTCTACTATTTTTAGGGTAAGGGTGAGATGTGTACTTACTGGCTCACTGGAGAAGATACAACTCGAACTCGCAAAAATTCTACAGAGTCAAACATTCTCACTGAGAAAAGGGAGACCATAGACCAAGATTCATTGCATCCATCCCCACCAAAGAATGGAGTGATCGGCTTTGGCCAAGATGGAGGAGAAACATACAACGTTGATCTCAGTGAAGTTGCTGCTGCCGTAACGAATAATAACAATATCCAAACTTTTCCTTGCGATAATGGTAGGGATAAAAAAAAAAGATCATTACTAGAGAAATGAATCACTTTTTTCGTGATTATGTGTGTGCTTTTGATATTCATGCATGTAGGTAAATTTTACATGCACATCTTTTCATATTTTTATCTTTTCACACTAGCTGGAGAATGTCACGGGAATGCTTTTATAAGTCCTACAGTGTACAATCAGGGTAATATCACTACTACTTCAACTGCTCCTCCATCTAATACCATTACGACCAATGCAGTCGACGGGATCGTCGTTCCACTTGAATCTAATAGCTTAGCAAATGGCACCAGTCATCAGGGGCTTGTCGTTTGCGGGGATAATGGAACGCCAATCCTTAAGGATTCTGCGATTGATCTCTCACTATCACCAACGGAAAACAATAAGCATGATTCGTCTGGGAACAACCATACCATACCGAATGGTAAAGTAACATATAAGCCAACCACTTGGTTACTTGCAGAATGTCAAAATGGAAAAGTGGTAAGAAAGCTTTTAAATTTTTTAGAATCCTTTTAAGATTATTAAATATTTTGCATACGCTTAACCATAAACGCAGGCATGCACAGTGCTGACGTTGACGTGTCAGTTCATAATGTTTATACATGCAAACCTGACAATGTTCTTTTTCTCTCAATGTGATGATGTAGGATCATCACGGTAATTTGCTAAAAAGCATTGGGGGGAAATATGTGAGCTGCTCCAACGTTTTCCAAGAATGTAAAGTTAATATTATCAAGGAGCTAAAGAAAAACGGAAATACGGCTGCAGCAGCGGCAGCCGCTGCTGCGTTTACATGCAACAACGGAAGAATTGGCAATCACTTCCTCCCTGGTCAGCAGAATGGAACTACAAACCGATTTAGATCAGCACCCATAATCACGTTTATGGAGACATCAGCTCCAAACCCAAACTCAACTCCTTTGTTTGCGTTTGAAGAGCGGAATTTTGTATAGATAGATGCTTGATGATATTTCAGCACACTATTTCTCGGTAAAATCAAGCAAAAGTACAAGATTTATCTACCTACATTATATAATACATATTATATATTATCTAGTTGTGAATGCATATTATGGGATTGATCAGAATGAAATGAATGAAAATTGAGAAATAATCTCATCACAAATAATGTATTTAGGGAACTAATACTTTTGATTGAAACCAACTATTATTTTAATTTATTTTTAGACTTTAAACTTGTGTCTGTACGATGACTGTATGTCGTCCTCTCTAGTTCAAGCACTTAACCAAAAAATGTATATTTATCGAGTACCACTGCACCACCACTTATTTTAATTCTACTTTAGACACCAGTCTCATTCCCAGAAGATCATTCTCCACACAATGATACTTAACGTAGTACATTGAACCACACTTATTGTTAGATTGTCACTATAAAATTATAAGTTAGTATTTACATTTATATCTACTCAAGTTAAATATTTTATTACTTTCCATGAATCTCAGATCGTTTTCCTCATTTGCCAGTATTCAACAAACTAATAGATAGAGTGAGTGAAGCAGTAAAAAAATTGTCTTTATTCATGTACGTACAACTTTGGGTGTAGAGTAGTACCTACACTACATTGTAGATATGTATTTAATACAACAACGCAACAATGCATACTACTTATTTTATTTGAAAAATTGTGCGGTTATTTACAATTGTAACATATTATAGAACCTATTAACCTATATGTATGTATGTATGTACGTATTAAAAATCGTGAACAATATATGAGTGTTTTATTGACGCTGTCGGTAGTTTTTAGTTCACTGTTATTACATGCAAAATTTTCATTTTGTGATAATTTACCTGGTCGTACTAAAAGTTACTGCTACTAATGTATTAGATGTAAAACGCTCTGTAACGTCATAATCTGAATAGGCTACTAGAAGACGTGTACTTACGAGCGAAAGAAAGTACTTGAAAGGTTACAATGTGAATCTTAAGACTGTGAATCTCCGTCATTGTGAAAGTATTTTATCATAAATAAATATTTCAAGAACATTGTATACTCAATTATTGTATTGTGGTAAATGCTGCAAAATTACAAGGAGTTGTATCTACATTCGTGGACAAAATTGTCGTGCAATTCTGTATGCTATGTATTACATGTATATGGGTACAATTGATGAAATAAAGCAGAAGTGATTATAAAACTTGTACTTTTACCATTACTAACAAACGAAATCATTGTCATTCTTTAATAAATGTACGACAATGTCAGTGTTGTTACCAAAAAATGCTATCTACGTAAGCGTATTTTCACTATCATAACATTTTTTCTTCAAAATCACAATAATATGTCTGTAGCATGTAAGAGTGTTAACGGAGCCCTTTTGAAAACAGCAAAGACTATTCTGACGAAACAAGCCCCACTAAGGGTCTTGAAAGTTTTTTAAGCTCCTTTTCTAAGAAGCTTAATTTTCTCAATCGGTTTCACTGAATTCTGTGGGTCCTACTTGCGCTCATATGAGTGAATTTGTGTAAAAGTTGATTGTTGTCAGAATTTTTATTTCATTACATACTTCAAAAACCTATGAGAAAGGAACTACTGATATAAATCTTTATACAGCAAAAATATTTTGGCAAATGCCTTCGCATTTTTTCTCTTTCATCTACTTTATTTCCAATGTTCAAATGATTTTTAATTCTTATGCATTTTCCACATCAGTCATGCTTTATCATGTAATACTATATTGAAGAAAATAATTGCTCCAAACTATTATTTCGTCGATGCGTAAATAACAACAGTTAAAGTATTCACCAGTGGTAAGTGATGATATCACTCTAGGAGTGTCTAATCAGTACCATCATGCATAGCAAGGAGTAGTAGGGTTGGTGCATTAAAATACCATGACATGTATAACTGTAGTGTAGTACAATATTTGCACAATTTTGTTTAAATAATGCTATCACCTTGCATCTAAGACACCTTGGTGCGAAGAAGTGAAAACAAGGAAACTATAAATTCCAATAATGTTAATCCGTCCGCAAGAGTAATATGTACCAAAGTGAAAAAGGTTGGCCACGTATTAATACTATTTATACACGGTAACGTCTTTTAGCTTTGCGAGCCAAGGCAATCTTAAAAATGTAGCGTGCAATAAAATGCTAAGGGGTAGTCTTTTTTTGAATTTTTTTCGTTTTATTTGTAGATCGTTAAATCAAGTCATACATAACGTGTATTTAGGTAAGTAGTATATTATACTTCTACCTTAGGAGTTATAAGGTAAGACTCAGAGCGGATGAAACAGTAACAATAAAAACAGGGATTGTTTACAAGTATTTGTTGGTAAAGTATATTTGCTTGAAGCAAATATGATGTAAAAAGGTATGCCCCTAACTACATAAAATTCAATAAAAAGGACATTAGTAAAGCTGCGAGAAAAACGGATAATAAAGTAAAATTATTTTTCTACACATTTACGTACCACGGAGGAGAAGAATAACATATATTTTTATGCTTTAAAATTTTCCAGTCGAAAGCTTGACACCTTTTGTTACAATAATTTGCCCACTTGCAGCGAGAGCAATTTTTTGCGGCGTTTGGTGCGAAACAGTAACGGCAAAGTCCTTTATCTCGCTTTCCACAAACAACGGCATTAGGATCTTGAACCAACAACACACACTCTCCACCAATTGTTGTGGTTGTGGGTTGTAAAATATGAAGTTCACAACCAAATCCATATTTTTGCTGCACGCTTGCATCCTGCTTAAAATATTGCAACATTACATGCACCACGTCTTTGTTTCTATCCTTGGCGATCACATGTATACTGTCATATCCAAATCCAGAAAATGCTTCATCAATCACGGTTACAACCAGCACACGGTTCTCCCAAATTTTATATTTGACTGAAACTAGCTCTTGTATAGTTATAGGACGAAACTTCACTTCCGTTGATATCGGAATAGTATGTATTCTATTCCCCGTAAACTCAGTAGTGATGCGGACTGAATTTCGATTATTGACTAGCTCCTTCATAAAACAGTCTCTAAGACTAGCAGTTAATTCGATTACGTTGTTTCCAGATATTTTAGGCTCATTTACATTTCCAATGTCGTCATCATCTACTATGGACTCTGGATCACTATGATAAATTGCATCAATACTTTGATAGTGATTGTAGGAAGATCCAATTCCTTTATTCAGCAATAATATAGTATTTAGTGAATCCTTCATAGGTGACTGGTAAGGAATGAAACATAACAGCAAATTTTGCTCCGCGACTTCCCCCAATAGGAGAAAGTGTTTCACAACTGCAATGGACAGTTCACGATAAAGTCCTCCAAACTCTTTCCAAATATCGTGGTAAATTTTCCCTATCGTGTAGTACGCTTCCGGTATCTAGCAAAACCCACCAAATAAAATAAACTAATAAAGAAAATTCGAAAACCACCACCACCACCTCTAAAATAAAGTAAGAAGTTTACATGTTTCTTTACCTTCGGGTGGTCATATGGAGCCAAGCTCAAAAACTCCACAAAATACTTCAGAGCCTTTCTCCTCATTTCCGATGGCGTTCCTACGACATTGTCCATGGAGCCAAGACACACATGACCGTGACTGTAAAGCAAGTCGATGTGCTTTGGAAACCTTTCCAAGGCCTCTGCTCCAACCATATATGCTCTTCCATAATCCTGATTCGAAGCCAAATGGTCAGAAAAAGTTACTGACAGTTGAATTTGTTCCGGATACATCGTCCATGCGTTAATGAAAAATTTGAATCCTATTCCGTGCGGATCATGTCTCAATCCAATTTCTGCCAAACAAACTTCCAGGGCTTCAGTAAACGAAATTATGAGATTGCTGGCAGCGCTCTCGGCCCGAAAATCATTTTTATTGATCTCCATCAATATACTAAAAACTTCCGAAAGGCGCCTTTTGTTCCATTTAATAACAAACGGGTTAAGCTTCAGTAAATCTCTGAGCAGGAAAACAAATTCGCATGCATTCTGAAAAATTTTGGTCAAGTTAAACTTATTTCCTGCATAACGGTCGAGTAGTCGAGTCAAACGGCAATAATGGATAAGTGTTTCTATCATTTCTCTTGTGTATTCAGATTCTTGAATGGCATTTCTCCAGCACAAATTTTCAAGATGAATTTCCTCTAATAAAAGATAACAGGGATCTTTCTCTTCGACATCGTTCCACGCGCTGACATATATTTCCTCTCCAGACAACATATTATCAGTTATTGTTTGCAAATCTGTTGTATACTGAATAACATTTTTCATTCTTTCCAGTCGTTGAAACAAAGTGAATCCTTTCCCGTCTAGTTGGTAGCGATCTTCAAATAATTCGACATCTTCTTTACACATCTCCACATCTTTTAGTCCAGATTTAACTTTTTTCAACAGTGCAGCCAATGCGCAAGTGACTTTGACGTCATCGATATTCAATGCACTTTTTATAAGAGCTTCAGCTTTAATGTACTCTTGCTGAACAATGTACAAGTTGACAAGATAAATGTAAGCAACATAATGCTTCTGAGCTATTGCTGCTTTCCAGTAAAATTCCGCAGTGGCATCATTATAGGGTATTTCTCCTCCGTGGATGTACAAGTTAGCCAGTGAGGTTGATGACAAACCAGACTGACATTGATAACCCATCTCAAACCACAATGACGCAAGTTGTAACGTTCCATAGCTTGGCCAAGGATTTTTTGATGATTTACTTGTTTCTGATTTCACTGACTGGTTAAAATAACTTCCTAAAAAGTGTCTAGACTCGGCAACTCCTACATTTCTCTGCTTGTTAAAGACATCTGCTGGATTCAAATGGGAAGAAAGCGCTGTCTCTACAAACTTTGTTATCGCATATTCAGTATTCTTCTCGGTTCCATGACCATTGTACATCATTTGAGCTAACTGAAATTTCGCTTCAGTTGTAGTAGTAATGCCAGATTCAGCTTTCAAAAACTTTGCAAAGGCTTCATTTACATTTTTAGTAGTTCCCCATCCATAAAGTAATGAATAAGCCTGTATAAGGATCTCTTGTTCCTGGAGAAGGTCGTCACTTGCATAAATCTGTTCATTAGTGTGTTGGCAATTTCGCTTGCCAGCTTCATGTCGTAGCAGCGCATTGTACTTTGCATAGCTAAGTTTTGATGGCAATGCCGGAATGAAATTGCCAATTAAGTAACGCATACTATTATCCAACAGCGAACGGCATGTTTCCTTTTCAGTTAGACGTACTCCAATACTCGTTGAGGTGCTACAAGAGCGGAGGGATCGGTCATATAAGTCCAATGCAGCCTGGTAGTCTTGTTGTTCCATGAGGGTTTTTGCCATAATCGCGTAGATACAAGGAGTGACATCTTTTGTACAAGTTATAGGCTTGCGCTCCTTCATTTTCTCAAGAGTTTTCTTTAAACCTGCAAGTCTGCATTTCATGTTGAATGTCAATGGCTGTCAAAAGCGTTCGCGTTCGAGATATAAATGCACCTGCGACAAAATAAACATATTTTTTTTTCAACATCTTTGGATCCATAATGTTCTGCATTTGAGTGTCATCGCTTCGTATCGTGTTAACTGTTAACTTACCGGTTTGGTGAATATGAATTAAATGCAATTTAACATGAAAGGTTTTCAATCCACAGAGCTTAAAAATGTAGGCACATTATTTTTGTACCGTTTAGTAGTAACAAAGTTGAAATCTTTTCATCAGATAGTGGATGAAAAACTACAAAAAAATGAAAAATCAAATGCGATGACAAAAATATCTACCAAATCGAGCATATAACATTTGTGCAAATTAAATTTAGTATAGTTTGAATTACAGCACTACAGCAGGTTATACTAGTCACGAAGAATTTACCTTCCGTTCCTTCAATAAATGAAATCACATCTGTGGAGCTTGGAACTGAGAAAACGGTTTGTGAGGTATTCCACAAGAAGTAGCAATACTGAACCGCCACACTTGACCTTGACTCTCGTCAAAGTTTGAGACTCAGACAGTAAATATTTAGAAAGCAAGTTTTAAAAAAGTATTGGTCCAGTGATAAATATATAGTGATAACGGGTCGTGAATAAAAATACGAACTAACTATAACAACAACAAGGTAAAATGTACGAAACGTCCCCGTTGCCAAAATAAATTTGATAAAAATTGTCAATAATTATTACTAATTTCATGTTACCGAAATTATACTTCATGTTATTCAAATAAAGTTATCCCGTTTCTACCATGAAAAAAAAATTTGATGATAGACTCTACAACCTGATTTCGCATCTTCAGAATGCTACTAGTTCTGCATCTCTAAAAAATACTTAATTCAAGACAAAAATACCCAAA